>SJYV01009011.1:1681986-1776222 GCA_006410875.1 Neotragus pygmaeus | reverse complement strand
AGGCCCAGATGCGCGCGATGCTGGACCAGTTGATGGGCACCTCCCGGGACGGTAAGTCTCTGCCAGTGCCCTGGGGGTGGGGGAAGGGATGGGGAAGGCGACGGGAAGGGGCTCCGCGGGCGCACCTGGGCTTGTGTGTGTGGCTGAGTAAGGGGCTCCCAGATTGGTAACACGAGGTCCCGGCTCCCGTCCCATCCAATGAGGGCTGGGCAGGCGGGCCCGGGGGGCGGCGACCGAGCGGATTGGCGGGAACTGCTGCCAATGGGGTCAGGCGGGGCCTGGAGCCTGAAAGGGGAGTTTGAGCTCCGAGTGTTGACTTGGCTGGGACGGAAGAGCCCACGTCTCTCCTGCGTAGTCCGGTGGCCTGTATTGTCGCTGGTTAGGTACCTGCGGACCGCTAAGGCCTCCGCCCCCTGAACTAATTGCTTAACCCAGACCTGTGGGATCAGCCCTCGCCGCCGCCCTGCGGAGTATCCAGAGAGAACTGGTCCCCACCCTCCACTCCTTTACCTGGGTCCGGAGAAAATCTTTCCTAGAATCCAGTTCCAGAGATGAAACCACCATTCTTATGGGAAAATCTGACCCAAACCATGGTTTCCTGAAGCGGTTGTGTTTGACCCATTTTGTGAAAAGAATGTTATGGCCTGTTTTTTCCGAGAGACCTCCATTTTGTTAGACAATTTAATAGAAGCTTTGTTCAGTAAATATTGACGAACTTTGCATGTGCCCCAAATAGAACCATTTTGAAAATGTGGTGCCCAGTGAAGTAGAATTGAGGGAAACAGTGATGCTTTTAGGCACTTAGGTTAGTGTTTGTACAAAGAACCGCTAAAGGCTGGATATCTTTTTGTCATAGAGAATTTCTAGGTAAGATGAAATGCTGTTGCTTTTTTTGGTGATGGTAATTAGTAATATACTCTGAAATTCGAGTGAAGCCCATGCTAATATGGAGGAAGGGTCTAGTCCACTACTTTCTTAGAAACAAAGCCAATACTTGCTCATTTTTGTATGTCGTTTGTTCAGGCAAATAGTTTCATAGCCATTAAACCAATGCTTTTTTCTTGACAAGTTACTTAAGTTGTTTGATGTAAGAGAAAAGGCACACTTAACTTTTGAGCAGTCGCTGTTATAATTTCCTTGAGTGCTTTGCAGCAAAATGTGAGTAGATTTAAAACATTTTATTGAATTCAAATGTTTTTAGCAGTGCATAATTTGCATGGTTTATCGGTGTTCGTAATTCAGTTTTAATAAAAACCCACATTTGGAACTTTTCTTCTTAGAACATATAGAAAAACAGGTGTAGATCGCAAACCTACTTGTGGTTGTGTATAGAGGAGGGGAAGATTGGGAAGGAAATGAGTTTTATTTATGTAGTAAACCCTGGAAAGCATAAATTAAAAATTCCACTGGAGAAGTTTCTATCAGTTAACATTTTTCACTTTTAGTTTAGAGTGGTTTTTATAACTGTAGCGTGTTTTCACATTGCTCCTTTTCCATTATGAAGGTGGTGTTGAGAAGGGGCTTAATTCAGGATTTTAATTAACAGAATAATCTTTGTAGTAAAATTATAGAAATCATTTTATTTTAGACATATTTTACACGATCCTATTAATCCTAGTTGGATGCCATTTTTGGTACCTTCTTCATGGATTTAGTTTCCTAATTTTACTGGGTGGGTAGTTGAATCAAAGCAACTATTGTCACCTGATAAATTCCAACTAGACCGCAATCTACTATTGCAAAACTGAATTAAAATATGTGTGTGTGTACTCACACACATATATACATACATACCTATTTTTCCTATGTGCGTAATCTGCAGAAACTTGCATTTTTTAAAATCCACCCTGCTTTGTATACAGATAAATTTATATTTTTATGTGTCTGTTACTGGATTTTTTTTGCCTTCAGACTAAGGATTTACCAGTGAACTCATGTTTACAAGTCCACGATATTATTTTAGCTGAAATGACTGGATTTTCACTGCTGTGTTGGGCTAGAAGTAAGAAACATACTACTTTCAAGGAGGAGAATGTTTTTTTAGATACCCAGGTTAGTTCTTTTATGTATATAGGAATCAGAGCATTCTTTTCCTTCTTAACACATAGTTAATGAGTTTATATACTCACCTTATTCAGGACCTTCAAATAGGATTTTTTTTTTAAGTGTTCAGTCAACTTCAAGTTATCCAGGGATAGGGGATATGGACGCCTTCCTGAATAACACCATGTAGTTTGAAATTATATAATGGGAAGCTTTGTATGGGACACAGGAACAGCTTAAGGGAATGGTTACTAAGAAGTGGAAATGGGGTCCAAGGGGTGGGAGAGAGATGGAAAAGGTAGGTAGAGTATTTAAAGCAGCTGTGTCCAATTTTTTTTTTTAATCCCAGAGACTAACTATAAAGCAACCACTGTCTTTTTGTCAGTGTGGCAGTAACCACCCCCTCTACTCTTAGAGTGCTGTCTGTGAGGGAATCTGAAGTGGCACAGAAAGCCTCGGGCACTCTCTTTCACCTCCTTTGCCCCTTTAATGAAAACTTTATTTCCTCTTTCCCACCCCCAAATCAGAATTTTTAATTAGTTCCTTTTTAAACTCCTTGGAGATTTGTGTGTTAAATGTAACTTGGAATTACTCAAATTAGTTAATTCATGTAGATGGCCTAAACTTTACTGAAATTCTCAGAAGAGGGACTTTTAGTAGGGAAGAGGAGAGGTAATTTTGGATCACTGGGCACTTTCAGAAAAGACAGTCCTGGGTGAGTGGTGAAAGTGGGAGGCTTTGAACAACCAGAGGGCAGCATGATCGCGCTGGGAGGCTGGGCAGGGGGATGACCAGGAGGTGGGAGAGGAATGCTTAAGGGAAGTGGGAGGGCCAAAGACAAACTTTGCCTTCTTTGCAATTTTGCCTAGGGCCCTGGTGGTGGCAACCGCCTGTGTGCCACTGAAAATCGTGCCGATGCCTGGCATACTGCATAAATGGAAGCAGGGTACCGCGTGAGTTGAAACATTGGTCACACTATATAAAGTTTGTATATGTGAATCAGTGTAACTCATACACATGTAACTGGGGGTCTGACTGTATTTGGATTTTTCTGATAAGGCATCATGGGCTAAGGAAAAGAGCACTGGGCTGAGACTCAGGAGACCTGGTTTCTAGCCCCAGCTGTTCCTCTAATTGTAACCTTGGGTAAGTCACTTAACCTTTTTTGCCTCAAGTTAAATCTATACTTTATTAAATGAGAAGCCAAGTCATTTCTTATGTTATCCTCAGAAATGTTGACAAATAAGTATATTTTAAATTTTTTAAAGGAAGAAACCATAGGTAGATATTAGCATCTTATTTTAAGATATATTAAATTTTATACTTTGTTTTAGTTGTTAGCAGTAACAGGAAAGAGAGAGAGAATTTGTTTTCAAAGAGAGGGATAATTTGTTTTCCTCAAAATATTCCATTTGAAAAGAAGGAGCAACACAGGAAAAGTCAAACAGCGGTTCAGTTGAATTGTTTGTGATGGTTGGAGGAGACTAGTGTCCCCACACAGACTAGTCATTTCTGTTGTGTCGGTTTAATTGAAAGGGTGTCCTTTAGCTAAAGCCCTTTTGCCGGCAAGTACGGGTTAGTTATGAGAGGTCTCTTGTCCTGACCCCAGAAAGGTCTTGCAAGATTTGAGGGATAGGAGTTAAACAAAATTGAGGATGTATATTTAGATTACTTTCTAAGTTTAGCAACTAGGGAAGTTACAGAAGGTAGTTTTAAGGATTCTATACTTCTTGAATTGCTTATAACTCTTAAATGGCTCTTGTCCTGACCCCAGAAAGGTCTTGCAAGATTTGAGGGATAGGAGTTAAACAAAATTGAGGATGTATATTTAGATTACTTTCTAAGTTTAGCAACTAGGGAAGTTACAGAAGGTAGTTTTAAGGATTCTATACTTCTTGAATTGCTTATAACTCTTAAATGGCTCTTGTCCTGACCCCAGAAAGGTCTTGCAAGATTTGAGGGATAGGAGTTAAACAAAATTGAGGATGTATATTTAGATTACTTTCTAAGTTTAGCAACTAGGGAAGTTACAGAAGGTAGTTTTAAGGATTCTATACTTCTTGAATTGCTTATAACTCTTAAATGGCTCTTGTCCTGACCCCAGAAAGGTCTTGCAAGATTTGAGGGATAGGAGTTAAACAAAATTGAGGATGTATATTTAGATTACTTTCTAAGTTTAGCAACTAGGGAAGTTACAGAAGGTAGTTTTAAGGATTCTATACTTCTTGAATTGCTTATAACTCTTAAATGGCTCTTGTCCTGACCCCAGAAAGGTCTTGCAAGATTTGAGGGATAGGAGTTAAACAAAATTGAGGATGTATATTTAGATTACTTTCTAAGTTTAGCAACTAGGGAAGTTACAGAAGGTAGTTTTAAGGATTCTATACTTCTTGAATTGCTTATAACTCTTAAATGGGAATACAGTCCATCTCTGAAAGGTTATATCAGGCCAGAAATGCCAATCTGCCCTCAAAAACAACCAGTAGACTATAGGATTCAGAATATAGATAAGAATTTTACAGCATCATTTGTTGTCCATTATGGTTAGGGAATGTTTAGGGCAACTTAAAAGTTTTTGGGTAATTTTAGCTGTTTTGGATGGTAATCTTTCTGAACCTATGATGTACTTTCTCAGTTAACAGAGTAGATTAACCATAATTAAATATTTTTGCCGATCATTTATATTGCATGGTGGTTGTATCTTATGGGATATAAAATTAAAGGGACATGCATCCCAGGAGATAATCAGGAAAATACAGTTCAGAAAATCAGTTACTTGTTCCTGGTACTAGTGATACATAACTGTTGAACCTATAGGACAGTATGACCATGCTGCTTTTCTTCAAAATAAATAGTGAATCAAAGATTGTGTTCTTTTCAGTGGATTTTCTTCATAAAATCACCTTGACTGTAGTCTGTGTTCTTGAGTTGTCATCAGCATCGAGAGCATTTTCTCCTCATTTTCTCTCATTAACATAATGGATCATTATTTCTTGGTCAGTTGTAAATCATTCTTGTATTTCACTTGAATTGTTCATTTTAAGTGAAGGAGGCGTAGCCTTTAGTGTGTAAGCACACATTTTTTGAAATAATGGATATATCTAGTTCTAGAGCTTGTGAATTCTTTTGACATTTTAAGAAATTTTAACAAACATTAAATAGTTAAACAAAGTTAAACAGTTTTAGTAAATACAGGATTTTATCAGAGGTCCAGGCTTATCAAAACACCGAAAACTGTTAACACCCACATAGTGAATTCATTTAAAAAATAGTTTTGAACTCTGACTGATATTTCTGACCACAGTATAACTTGGAAAACAATAATAGTATCACCTCCTACAACTCTGCATCATTCTTGGATTTTCTACATTTTAGCTCTCCTGAAGGAAACCTGTGCTTCTGAGACATTCTTTGCATAGGGTAAAAAAAAAAAAAAAAAGAAATCATTTTGTCTATCAGTGCATAAACTTTATAAGCAGCAAGTAAATACTTTGATTTGGTTTGATTAAGATGTCATATAGGAATAAATGTTAGTGAGCTCCATCTTTAAGATGGGTAGCAAGAAGTTAAGGGCAAGTAAGGTGTCATGGATGTGGGTGAGGGTTAGTGAGTCAGGGTTCAGTACCAGGTGGTTCATATAAACATTAAACCTTGGAGTTGCTAGGGGTTCAGGCAAATTCGGGGTTGCAAGGATAGGCAGAGGGCTTAAAACTGTGGGCAAGACTAGATAAATGAGACAGGTACTCCTCAGGAATGAATTCCAGAAAGGTGCTTGAAATGGACTGAATCCTAAAAGCTCAGGGCTATTAGTATATTCATTGAGGACACATACATGACTGTACTACCCATTTAATAATCGGTGTATGGAAAAATTGTAGGTAAGAAGATGAAGAAAGTTGGAACATTCTGCTGGAGAAAGAGTGAGGGAGTGGGCGGAAGGGTGAGTTTATGACGGGAATCTTATGGATTCAGCGCCTGCAAAAGCCATTCTGTTCTTTTCCAGTTTAAGTTGCCATAGGACAGAAATTAGAAGGCAAGGCCTTTTGATCATTTAATCAGTTACATAAGATAATTGAGGATGTAGAGAAAAGTACTTTGTGAAAACTCTGAATTTAGCTACAGTTTTGTGTTTTAACTAAGTATCTTAAGACTTGAAGAATCAGAGCCATTAGAAAATAACATGTAACTCAGTCAGCTGAATAAATGTTATATTTTGCTATTTAACCTGGGCTAGAGAAAGGCGTCTTTAAAACTTTTTTCTTAAAAAAGCACTGACTAGATACTGATCCTTATGTTCTGATTTAGTTGTGAACCATGTGCAATGATGTTTGACCTCTGTGATTCTACATGAAAAGAATTTAACCAGCTGCCCTTGCTGAATCTTTTGTCATGTCTCCTGAATGCATGGTAAATTGTTTTGTTTTTATTTTCTTGAGACCTCAGTTTTCTGCAGACATCAGTTTTCTCTTTCAGAGTTAAACTTTACAAAGCTTTTCCTTTCAATAAAATTGGTTAGATATTTATGGTTAGTATCTATAGTGTATGTACCTTGCTGTTTGGTGGCTCCTATATTCTGTCCTACTGCTGTGTTATACATTATACTCTTCTCTGTCTCTTGAGGGTGTGTTTTAGGTCAGGGTTGGCACTATGGCCCACTCGCTTTTTGTAAATAAAGTTTTGTTAGAACACAGTTGTACCCATTTGTGTATATATGGTCTGTGTCTCCTTTGCTTTGCAGCAGAGATATATAGCTGGTAAGTTTAAAGTATTTGCCATCTGTCCCTTTAAGAAAAAGCATGCTGACCATTGTTCTAGATCAGTGTTTCTCAAAAGTGCAGTGCCTGATCAACCTTAGGGAACCTGGGAACTTGTTACAAATAGATTCTTGGACCTACCACTCCAGGCCTACCAAATTAGAAGTTCTGGGGTGGGTGCAAGCAATTTGTGTTTTAAGAAGCCTTCCACGTGACTCTGATGCACATTAAAAGTTTGAGAAACCCTGTTCTAGATAAATGTTTCCCAAATGTTAGTCACATATATCACTTTACTATTGTTCACCCTGTTTTAACATTTTTAATTGGTCAACTCACTTTCTGAAAATTTAAGCTAACTTTAAAGTGAAAGCTTATGTCACCAGAAAAATAAATACAGTGAAAACAACATGGTGTTATAAGAGAAAACTAGATTCTGCTGTCATTTACCTGTGTTAAAAATGAGCTCGTTAGACATATTAATTAAACACATACTAGGCAGTAAGTGGGAACTTTTTTTCTTGACTTAATCATGACATATAATCACCAGTAAATGATTGAGTGGTGTTCAAAATGTCGTGCTGGTGAAATTATGTAACACCTAAAATCACTTTTTGTACAAATTCCATATTTTAGGAAATGCAGTTCTAGTTCCTTACATGGAAGAAAAGCTGTTTGAACTGTACATATCTAAATCCCCAAGTAGAAATGACTTTTCCTTAGAAATAGTAATACACACCCATAAGATGGAACGATACAGAAGCCCCTAGAGAGGTCCATTCAGACTTTTAGGATGAAATTACCTATTTAGCTTGATCTTACCTCTCCATTAATGTTCTGCTCTGTGGTGGTCAGGATTTCTGCAGGATTTCACCAACCTATTCCACAGTGGGATTGTGAAAAGGTCCTGGCTGTCAATGAAAACTCATGGACTAGAAACTGGGGAGAAGTGCTGTGATTCTGCATTATGGGCAGGGAACCATCAGGGCATGCTTACTAAGGAAAACAGTTGATTCACCTCAGATTTTAGAAACCATGTATTTGAGAAATTTTGGTATGAAAATAAATTAAATGATTTAATTTGCCTCATAGTCTTACAGGGAATACTTCCCCAGACATGGTATTCTGATACCAGCTGATGTGTTTTAGGATGTAGTAATTGTTGGTGCAACTAGAACCTGAATATCCCTAGGTTGCTGGGTTGCTTCAGATTTTCTTGCTTTCTTTTCCTTAGAGCTTATGGACATATTTGCTACTTTTGTCATTTGACTCTGCAATAAAGTAGTGACATAAGACTCTGACCCTAGACGGACTGAAAGTCTGGTAGGGAGTGAAGGTATACAGTAAGTGATAAATAATGTATGCTGATTACATATATAGATTTCTAATTTTGAAAAAATGTTTAAAAATATAAAAAACTACCAAACCCCTCTTAAGACTGAACAAATGTTTTGTAAGTTTCCCTTAAGTTAAAAAAATTTAAGAAATGTTACAAATGAAATCTCTTAGGTTCTCCTTCACAGTTTTAGTCCTTTCCCCCAAAGGCATTTTTTGTGAATAAGTCAGTGGATTTTCCTGTGTTGTTTCAATACTTACAAGGCTCAGTCTCCTTCATGCTAATCTGTTTTTTCATTTTAAATTCCTTTATCATTGAGTTGTCTGTCACCTTTGTCCTTTGATATTCTCATTTCTTTTCCATTTTTGTTTCTTTACTTAGTTTTAGATTTGGGGAGGCTCTGCTTAGCTTTTATAGCAATCACCAAGCATTGAAAACTTGCCTCATTAATAGACAGATCTGCCAAATACTTTTTCACCTGTTTTTTCATAGCCAGAGATGGCTTTTGTTATTTCTAATTTTGTGTGTAAAACGTGGATGATAGAAAGCACCAGATATCCAGAGTATGAGTGTCATTGTATCAGAATTGCAGCTCTGAAAGTAAGCATCAAAATACAAAATTTAGCAGGCTACAACTTTTTAATAATTGACTTCCCTTAATGCCATGTACATAAAACAAAGTATATGTAATCCACTTTTAGGACTACATTTGTGGATAACTATTTATTCAAGACACACTTCTAATGTTTGCCTTAAATCTAAGAGGAGCAACATGTTTGATTTCCTAAAGCATATATCCCCTGGCAGAAGTGTGATGGCACTGACCCCTGCCAAGACTCTGCTTTATAATGAGAGAAAATAGGGTTGTGGCAAGAGGTGGAATAGAATTCTCGGAATGCAGCTACTTTAGTATTTATTTTTGAACATTTCTTTTACCATTCTGTTAGCTCTTAAAGACCCTGAGTAAGCTTTTTCTCCCACTACAAGGCTGTTTCTGTTTCATTCCTTATAGTTTTTTTTAATATGGATTTTCACAGACAAATAGACTGGAAAATTTGAAAAATTATTTTAGCATTATTTATCTTTGATAGTCAGCAAGAACGAACTTGTTTTGGAAATTTCTTCTGCAGTGGGCATTGCATTTTAAAAATGGGCTTGTCATGGGGAATGTGATAGTGGGGGTGATAGAAGTACCGACTTGTGATGATAAACCTATAGGACCATATGAAAGAGTTAAGAAGGCTAGCCTTTTAATATCCTAATTTTTTTGGATTTTTCTGTGGGAAAGGAAAGCCTCTACTAGTACTCAGTATGATTTCCTAAGTTCTGTTAGAAAGAAATGACTTGATACTACGTTTGGAAGGGAAAATGCCCTCATTAGTTTTTCCTGCTGCCATCTTTGAGTATTTTTTCTTTCCTTATAAATATGTTCCTGGAAAGTTTCATATGTACCAGATCATATTAAATATTTTCAAAGCATCAATAACCATTATTTTAAGACATGGTAGTGAATGCTTTCATAAAATGAATACACTTTGTACTGTATAAATATACGATGGATTAAACTGAGTGTATTTATTAACAAGGTAAATGGAGTAATGAGTTTTTTCTTTGAAGATTATTTTAAAAGGATCCTTATAGGCTAAATTTAGGCTGTAGATGAGCTTCAGGCTAAAGGAACAACAAAGGTAGGTGGGAGAAGTTAAGGGAGTTAGTGAGACTGTTGGAGAAAGCTGTAAAAATGATCAAATTTGTTCTTTACTGTAATAGTTACTGTGCAGCAGTAGCTATTATCTTGGTTCCACAAGAAGACCTAAGAGTTTCACAAAAACATATGAAGATGAGTATGTACCAGTACAGGACAGGTCTCTTCCTGCTCTGTACTAGATTAGAAATTGGTGCTTATATAGTTTCCACATTCTGTGGACTCATAGCTTATGTTGTAAGAAATGGTGATAAGAAGGTGACACATTTGGAAATATGAGGGCACAGGGAAATAAGAAACTTTAAGCTTATTCACTGCTCTTTCTAGCTCTGGCTTTTCTTGCACTGAAAGAGTACAGAATTTATTTCAGAGGGAGTAAGCCTACCCTGCCCCAGCCAGTAGTGACACATGGCCCCAACAAGTACACGTGTGGGGAGGGGGGAGGAATTTGGTTGCCACAGCAGAGAGCGTGGGAGCACTTTTCCCCTCTTGGCTCCGTTTATCAGCTACATCGCTTCTGTTTGCTTTATGTGCTGTTGAGTTTTCCCCTCTGTTTTCTCTAAGCTAAGCTTTAAGCTAATTCTGTACAAAAGAAATACTAATTAGTTGTTTTTATATAAATTGCTTGCCATTAATGCCTGATAAAATGCAGTAAAATAAGGATTCTGCGTACCATTATATATGTCAAATATTACAGACTTTAAGGTTCTTTTGAAATTACAATACTAAACTCAGTTCACTTTTGCTTAGCCTTCACAGTTGTTGATCACATAGCATGGTCATCCACTCACAGCTTAAAAAAATACAGGGAGCATCGGAGAGAATGGGTAAAGTAAAATTTTGATGTTTTTAAAATAGCACCTGAATCTATGAAAATTGATTTGATTTATTGTTTGTATGGGAGGGCGAGGGTGGTTGGCACTCGAAGGGAGGGGGTGGATATTGGGGAAATAGCATGCACCATGTAAAATGATGTTAAATATCATACAGGCTAAAATTTTTAAGTGTTACTACTGCAGTTTAAATACAAGTCTGTTTCAGAAGAGGCAGGACCATACAGTGGCAGTGTTGGGATTTACAGTGGGCCTAGCTTTTTCTCCCTGCAGATTGAAGGGGATTTTGAGAATGGCAGTTTTTGAGTAGTTTGGACAGAAGTCGCCTTTTTAGAGTGACCTGTCCATATTCCCTGAGTGAAGCTGCTTTGGTAGCACCTCAGGTTCCGTTAATATTACTGAGGAACATTGTTTAAGAGGAACAGTTTGCATTCTAGTTTTTATTGTACACCTGTGAGTCAGGTGTTCCTAAATATAGGTTAGGATTCATGAAGCCCTTGAGGTCGTTGAAGAACAGAGAGAGGTTACTCTGAAGTTAGTTGTTTGGTAGAAAAAATAGAAATTTTGGTGCTTCCTTTCAAATGAAGAATACTTTTCCTTTCATAGTTCTAAATCAAGGTTTTAATCTCAATCCTTACCATTATAGTTATCTACAAAGCCTAATTAATGAGCATTGTGGAGGTTATAGAGAAGAGATTCTGCCATGTTTTTATGGGTAGGGCATTTTGTTGTAAATTGTGTTGACTTGATCTAATCTCTGTCTCATTATTTTTAAGCTTTTTCTGTTTACACATCTAAAATCTGGGGGAAGAAATGAAAGAAACCAGATTTTACCCTAAAAATATTCTTGCCTCAACTTTGCTAGTCCCCTTCCTGAAACCACTTGCCATAGCCAGATAAGATTTACGTACTGTTGCCCAAACCTTCCTGCCTTCCTAAGCTTTGTCAAAGACGGTATGCCAATTTGGAATGCTCTTCTTTCCCCATTCCTTTGGTCTAAGGCCTGTCTTTCCTTCAAATAATGGCTTCTCTGTATTGCACAAAGCCTCCTCTAACCTCTTCAGTCCTGTGGTCATTCTAGTCTAGAATCCCTGAAGCACTGCTATTTGATAGTATTCCATCCATTAGAGACATTCATTTGGCACTTGGATCATGCCCCCTTTTGTTGTTACTGTAGTTAAATACCCTCTCTTCTCTAGGAGAGTGATGGGCTCCTTGAGGGTAGAGAGCTTGTCTTAATTAAATGCCTCTTTGTAATCCCATTGCCTGGCACAGAGGATATCTTCAGGGGTCGGCTTGATTGTTTGATTTGGATCCAGTATTAGTGTCACAGGGCAGTTGTTTAACTTAGGTTATTTTTATAGTGCGTACATACCCAGAAACCCCAAAGATCAAGTACATTCGAAGTACATTTGATTAATAAAATAATTTCTTGTGTTGTCGGGAGATTTGGTTCATATTGGTTCCTTATTAATTACAGCCCTTCTCCCCACCTTTGTTTTTCAGTGGGTGCTGTTGTCCCTAGTTTCTTTTGAAAAACATGGTTTGGGCCAGATATGTTGACAGAAATCAAAATTACTAGTATTTTTTATTTTACAATTCTTTGATTAGTCAGATGATATTTTCATGGTATAAGCCCAAATAAATTTATTGAATACTACATGGTAATATAGCCAAATTATTTTAAAATGTTAACCTTAAGTTCTCTTAAGTAAAATTTTAAAAATACCAATAGACAGATACTCAGTTGCTAATCCTTTTCACTTCTGTATCTCAGATTATTAGGAATTTTATTATTTCTTTGTTTATAAAGATAACTGTGCAGGTTGATGTTTGATAACTGTGTTTATTGTGTTTGCTGCAGTTATCAAATAGAGCAGACATTATATGCAGTGAATAATTAATTAAAAATACTTTTTTGATGTTTATGGGAACTGACACTTTTTTTTTAGTATCCCCACACTCATTGGGGATAATTTTGTTTGATTCATACTTGAAACTGTTTACATTTTATCTGATAGCAGTGTCTTCAAGGCACATATGTTTATATTAGATTTATGTTATGATTTCTTACAAAATGCTAAACTAGTAAAACTTCTAAAATCTTAATTTTACTCTGAAGCCTGGCTTATAGTATTCTTGAGTCATTAGTTTGACAAAGCACTGAAACGATACTGCTGTTGCATTACTGAAAAGCTTAGATAATTATGGCAGGGACTTGTAGAATATAGGGTTTTTTCCTCTTCAAAAATTTTTATTTAAATTGCTTAGCATAATTTGGGTACAGAATTAAGGTAAAATATGTTTTCTTACATGTGAGGAAGCAAAAAGCCTCTAATAATGGCATTGCCATTCTGATGTGAGCTCATCAGAGTACCATATGACATGAGCTTAAGGCCCTGAGCAGTCTTGATGAAATAAGCTTTATAAAAAATTTTTTTTTCTAAAACCCCAGTTGCCCCAGGGACCACTTTACAGAGCTCCAGTCTTGGTCTTTTACAGTCATATTCTTCTCCAGAGTTTATACTTGTTAAGTCAATATTAAAACACAGAAAAAACTCCCCCGCCCCGATTTTGTTCACTTTTGTTTTCATATACAAGAATCTTTACAGTCAACATGTACTTCTAGATGCTGTATTGAAATTGTTGGCAGAGTCTATTCTATACAAACTGAACAATCTGGCCCCTTGTTTTATTTGTAAAGGTTCAATGTATCTATGCCTGCCTACTTCAATCTGCAAGGGAGTGTCAGAAAGGCCCCGCATTCGCCGAGCCGTGAGTTATCACTAACTTTTCAGATGTGTTAATGAATGTGGAACAAAAAGCAGTTGTGTTTAAAAGGAAAAAAGGACCATCAAAATAACCTCTATTATAGTAGCAGGCGTGAACACTAAATGAATTACTCCAAATTGTGGTGTCAAAAATAACATACTTTAACTAGAGACTAGCCTCTAGAAAACCTATTGTTGAACTGCTCTGAAGCTGTTGTTTTAGCTATAAGTTACTGTTCTTAAAGTTTTATAAACCATGATGGCAAATTGACATGTTCTTTAAGTCTTTTTAACCAAGTTAAAACAATCTGAACAAAATCTTACCCCGCCTAAAAATGATAGTATTTAATTGACTTTGAGTTAAGCTCTTTAAAATAATACCATGTGAAAGGGGGAAAGTTTTACCTTTTTTGTTACTCACATGTGAAAAACTAATTAAACAATTGAACCTCTTCCTCTATGAAAGTTTTAGTACAGGGTTATTTACAGTCTGTTTTGGTACCAACAGTTCTTGCTTCAGTGATTCACCAGTAGGTTTTCATTCATCAATGACTATGTCAATTTAAGGCTAAAAATAAAGCACTTTCATTTCATAGGGCTTAATCAGTCTCCTTAGAGGAAACCATCCTTAAGAGTTCCCCCCTCCCAAAGAGATTTGAAACAAACAAAAAAAATCGTAGCTAACATCTATTTTTTGTTGTTAGAGATAGTTACCTTTCTTTTTCTTAGATTCTTTCAAGTTTTGAGTAGATAGGCATATTTGACTAGCAGGTCGGAAGCTTCTGTTGCCTAGGAGGTGTTATTGTGTTAAGTGAAGACAGAATAAATTCAAATGTACCCAGTTTGGCCATTTATAGCACAGACTACCTAAAACTTGGAGGTATGGGACCTTTGGAGCCATTAAGTTAAATGTTTCATTTAGGCAGTGTTCCTTTGTTTGACTGGTGTGTAAGTCCTTCTTCCAGGTTTGTACACTCTTAAACACTTCATTCTACCCTCTCTAACTCCTCCCAGCAGCAAAAGGGAGACACTTCAGCTGGAACAAAATAGTGGAAGAAATGGCGTCTGGGGTTCAGTGGGGATTCGCAGTGTGTATGCAATGTTTGCAAGATTACTTTTTATGTTTTTCAATTAATGTAAATAATTACAGAATAAATCAGTGCTTAGTGTCAACGTAGGGAACATCGTATACCAGTAGAAATTCTCCTAGTGGGTCTGCTGCAAGTCGTTTAACCTCTTGGGTCCTCAGTTTTCTCATCTACAGTATGAAGGAGTTGGACTCAATAATCTTGAAGGTCCATTCCTGCTCTAAATCCTGTGCTTTTCTGAAGTACTCTATTTAACAGAATGCATTGCTTTCCCACTTTGTTTGAATTACATGTGCAGTACATGTACTGCAACTGCATGTTGTCTAAAGTAGTTTTTCTGTAGGATATTACATGAACTAACCCCTCTTGAGGTGATTTATAAATGTGTGTGTATAGCCACACATAAAAAGCTAGTGTTAGTAGGGCTCTCAGAAAATACATATTTTCCAAATGTCTAACATTGAATGTCATTAACTTCTCTATTACAGGAGATACTACTCGTCAACGAATCAAATTCAGTGATGACAGAGTATGCAAGAGTCACCTTCTCAACTGTTGCCCCCATGATGTCCTGTCTGGAACTGTATGTGTTTATTAAATCTATTATTTTATTGTTGGTATACTACAAAAACAAACTACTTGATAAAGTCTTAGTTTTGTGTGCAACTACTATGCAGTGTTTTTTTTAAAAAACACTTGTTAGAGCAATTTACATCTATTTTATTCAGGTTGATTATTTAGGTCTGCAATAATGGGATTCCTCACAGAAATTATTGCTATTTTACTTTATAATATTTTCCATTCTTTAGAGCATTTATTGGAACAAAGAGGCAGTTATAATACAGCAGTTAGATTTTTAGTTTAAAAATCACGTAAATGATTTTTTAAATTATTTGCTTCAGTGTTGAGCATAGTAGACTTTTATCCAAAACAGTTTACATTTTCATTAAGATTTCTGCACATTTGTATTGTAGAAATTATTGCGAAGCAGTATATTGGTAATTACTTAAATTCACAGTAAAGTTTGTGAGTAGTGGTGTTGGTTAAAACTCACTTATGTTGCTTACTCCTGATAATACATAAAGCTCACTTAATTTATATTCTACATCTAGTGATGTTAGTTTATCTTAAAGTATTATTATTTTTAATTTGGTTGATAAATCACATGATCATGGACCTGTAGGACAAAGGATTTGGTTACCTGGGTTTTAGATTTGATTGAAATGATACTTTCAAGAGCTCCTGGTCACCCGGATAGCAGAGGAGGGCTGCTGCTGCTAAGTTGCGTCAGTCAGTAGACGGCAGCCCACCAGGCTCCCCCGTCCCTGGGATTCTCCAGGCAAGAACACTGGAGTGGGTTGCCATTTCCTTTTCCAATGCATGAAAGTGAAAAGGGAAAGTGAAGTCGCTCAGTTGTGTCCGACTCTTCGAGATCCCATGGACTGCAGCCCACCAGGCTCCTCTGTCCAGGCCTAAATATTTAGCTAACTTTGTCATTTTTCTAAAATGCAAGGATTTCATACTTCATTTGCAGAAGCAGTGAGCTCCCTTAATTAAAGATGTCTAAATGAATGGTTTCTTCTGCCATAAGACATGGGATGTTAGTTCCCTGATGAGGGATGAGACCCACGTTCCCTGCAGTGGAAGTGTGGAGTCTTGACGAGTAGTGTCTTTTTGATAGGAGGAGTAAAATACCCGAAATGTATAGGTATCCAGGCATTTTTGATTAAAAAAACACCTGTCTTTTGGGGGCTTCCCTGATAGCTCAGTTGGTAAAGAATCCACCTGCAGTTCAGGAGTCCCAGTCTGATTCCTGGGTCAGGAAGATCTGCTGGAGAAGGGATAGGCTACCCACTCCAGTATTGTTGGGCTTCCCCTGTGGCTCAGCTGGTAAAGAATCCGCCTGTAATACAGGACACCTGGGTTCGATCCCTGGGTTGGGAAGATCTGNGAGTCCCAGTCTGATTCCTGGGTCAGGAAGATCTGCTGGAGAAGGGATAGGCTACCCACTCCAGTATTGTTGGGCTTCCCCTGTGGCTCAGCTGGTAAAGAATCCGCCTGTAATACAGGACACCTGGGTTCGATCCCTGGGTTGGGAAGATCTGGAGAAGAGAAAGGCTACCCATTATTCTGATTACCACTACCCACTCCAGTATTTGGTCTTCCCTGTAGCTCAAATGGTGAAGAATCTGCTTGCAATGCAGGAGACCTGGATTCTGTCCCTGAGTCAGGAAGGTCCTCTGAAGGGAATGGCAGTCCTCTCCAGTATTCTTGCTTGGAGAACCCCATGGACAGAGGAGCCTGGTGGGCTACAGTCCATGGGGACCCAAAGAGGTAGACATGACTGAGTGACTAACACTACTACACTTGTCTTTTTCCAGTAGGGAAGACCATTGAAACTATGTTACATAAGTTAAAAGGAATACAAGTGCTAACATTTAAAAAACATAAATACTTGAATTTATTTTTTAAGTATCAATATGTTACAAGACAAGCATGCTGGTTTCTCAGTGCTTGAATTAGGACTGTGACAGATATAGCTCTGTTAGACCCTCATATCTACTCTTTAGAATTTGCATAATTAAAGTATTCTGCTCTGCTGTAATATTGAAATCTATATTATCTGTAGTTACCTGTGGTATTATTTGATTCTTCACATTTACTGTTTTAACAATGATACTTAATGGACAAATTATCACTTCAAATGAATTTTGAGAACAAGATTAGTTGATAAGTGGCAGAATTTAAGTTTTTGGTACTTTAAAACCAGCAATAGCAAGACTTAGACACATTATTACATTCTTCAGGTATGGCATTTAATAATAACTTTAAAAATCTGACATCACAGTTGTGCTTTTGCATTTTATAATGATATAATTCAGTTACACTCATTTATTTCTCTGTTGGGTCAAACAATTTGTTGAGTATATGTTCCATAGTTAGCCTTATAGTAAAGTGATTTATTAAAAATCACTCAGTTCTGTTGATTTAAAGTAAAACTGGGACCAAAGCCAAATTTTCTGAGCTCTAGTTTTATTCACTCTAGTTTTATTTACTCGTAGGTAATACTTAATCCTTCATCATGTTGGTCGTAGACTTTCATTGTAAAATTCTTGCTGGTGGATTTGTAAGAAGCACATTTTTTCAAATTTCAGTGTCTCTAGTATGCATCTTAAAATTGATGACAGAAAAATACTATTTTAATTTGTAACATTTTTCTTAACAGGCTTAAGATTGGTGTTTTGGATCACATGAAAAATAGCGAATGACCTTTGAAAGGCACTTGTTAGAGAAATTCTATATGATACATATCTTCTTTATGTCAGCTTAATAGGCAAGAGATTGTCATTTATGTAAGGATGGAGTTAAGTCCTTATGAGCCTCTTAAGCAAAATTTTCAGCGCTGGCTCTAGAATTTTGTAAGAGTCCAAGGTTGTCTATAGAGTGATGAACTTGAGAACTTGAAACCACCCATGAGTGACTGTCTCATGACGCTTACTATAATACTAAAAAGGGCTGTTTATAGCAGTTTATCCTATGGGCATGTGGTTTTTACTTACAGAGCTCTGACTTCTTTAGCAACCAATCTATGTAGGGCTAATGCTTTTCTGGCAGAGAATCTAATAGTTCACACCTCTGTATGTTGAAGATATGTTTTTGACCTCTTAGATCAAAGATGAAAAGAACTAAATTGTAATTGTTGATTTTATAGTGCTTTTTGTTTGTTTTATAACTAAAAGTTGCCCTTTAGTTTTCCAGACCTCGTTCCTCAGATCTGTCACTTCCAGGAGAATATGACTCATCAGTGTTCTAGATTATTCAGCAGAAGATAACATGGAAATATATTCTCTGGCTTTTCTTTATTATTATTGTAAAAAGGTTCAACTTTATACTGAGTACTTGGAGATAAAGGGTATGGTTTCTGAAAATATACTCATAACCGACAAATTGGAATATTTTTTAAATTCACTTTGATGAAAAGGCCCCTGTAGCATTGTACCTTTCTTTAGTCTGGTACTTTGATATAACTTTTTTTTTGTTTTTGGAGTATAGTTGATTTACAAAGTTGTATTAGTTTCAGGTATACAGCAGACAGATTCAGTGTTTTACACACACACACAGTGTTTGCACGCACGCACACACACACACACACACAAATATCGTTGTTTAGTCACTAAGTCCATGTGGCCCATGTACTGTAGCCTGCCAGGCTCCTCTGTCCCTGGGATTTCCCAGGCAAGAATACTAGAGTGGATAGCCATTTCCTTCTAATTCAAAAGCTTGGATTATTTTCCTACTCATCTAGAACTTTTTGTTTGTCTCACTCTTTTCATCCTTTGGTCCATTTAGTTGTCTCCTTATATTTAGCATGCATAAAGTAGACAGCACCCCCTTTCAGATTTAGGCAAAAAGCCTAAGAGTTGTCATCTCCCCCTGATCCCTCCTTCCACCAAAATAAACCACATTGTTTCTGGTTCATATATTCCCTAAGGAAAGATAAGGATATTGAAGTGCTTAAAAAAATCTTTGCATCTAGTTCCTAGGAACCTGGGGGAAAGGAATATAACAATTTACAGAAGGTGTTAAATCTGAAGCAGGTGGCATCAGAGATTGAAATTAAGATCTGCAGGGATGGGGATGTATACTCAAAATACGTTTATCCTAAATTCAAAAATGGCCACTACTGATTCTCTTACAGACTTCATCATAGCATAATTTTAGTGTTGACAGGCCATCATGTCTTCTAGCTGAAGGCCATCATTTTATATAGATAGAAAAATTAAGATTCAGGGAAATTGTCAGATGTCTCATAGATAAGCATGGTATATTATGCCACACGGGAATCTTAGAGTTATTTTAATCCAAATACTTCTTTAATGTTTTATGTTGTAAAGAGCTGATCTTGAGAAATACTTCAGTTCAGTTGCTTAGTCATGTCTGACTCTTAGCAACCCCACGGACTGCCAGGCTTCCCTGTCCATCACCAACTCCCAGAACTTGCTCAGACTCATGTCCATCGAGTCAGTGATANGACACCTGTGGTGGATTCATGTCGCTGTATGGCAAAGCCGATAGAGTATTGTAAAGTAAAATAAGTAAAAAAATAAATTAATTAAAAAAAATAAAAATGTAAAAAGAAAAAGAAATAAACCTGCACAAAATTTTCTCAGCCACTAAGTAGAATGTAAATTTCATAGTGAGAGCAGACACATTTCCTTCAGTTGCTGTATCTCTAGTGTCTAGAATGGTGTCCTTCCCTTGTGTTAACTTGAATAATCAATCACCCAGAAGTAGGACATAGAGCAAGTGTTTTTCAGAACAGAAAAACAGAATTAATGATTGTGGAAAAAAGTGTTACCTTCTCATGGATAAGGAGTGTATCTTGATTTTGAATTACTTACCAAAACATGACAGCAGTGGTTTCCCATGCATATGTGAAAAAGTCTGTAGATAATTTAAATAAACTCACAACCTTTTCTCTGGAAAGGGTTTGTTTTGGGACACTGTAAACATTTTTAAGCAAGTGTTTTGTTTTTTTTTTTAATTGGAGGCTAATTACTTTACAATATTGTATTGGTTTTGCCATACATCAGCATGAATCCGCTATGGATGTACATGTGTTCCTCATCCTGAACCCCCCTCCTACCTCCCTCCCCGTACCATCCCTCTGGTAAGCAAGTGTTTTTAACATTAGGTTCCCTAGTGATCTAGTGGTTAGGATCTGNCTTTACAATATTGTATTGGTTTTGCCATACATCAGCATGAATCCGCTATGGATGTACATGTGTTCCTCATCCTGAACCCCCCTCCTACCTCCCTCCCCGTACCATCCCTCTGGTAAGCAAGTGTTTTTAACATTAGGTTCCCTAGTGATCTAGTGGTTAGGATTTAGCATTCTCACTGCCATGGCCTGGATTCAGTCCCTGGTAAAGGAACTGAGATACTCCTTAAGCTGCAGTGGCATGGCTAAAATAAAAAAAAATTGAAAAAAAAGAAAACAAAACGCGCCTAGATTACTAGCTTGACATTTTTCCCCCTAATTTCTATGTCCCCCAGTTTCTAGAGCTTACCAATTTGTGAAACTGCCAGATAACCCAGCTTTTTAGCAGAGTTGGCTTTTGAGGTGTTCTTATATTATCAAAGTTGCTGTTTGTATTTTAGTCTCGGTTTCTTACAGAGAGTGCCTTACACTAAAAATACATTTGATGCCTAGGAAATCAGAGGCACATTAAGAGCTTCCCAGTGAATAATTCTATCTTTACTGCCACACTTCAAAAACCTAGTCCTTTTTATGGCTGACTAATAATATCCCATTGTATGTATGTAGCACAACTTCTTTATCCATTCATCTGCTGGTGAACGTCTAGGTTGCTTCCATGTCCTAGGTATTGTAAATAGTGCAGTTGTGAACATTGGGGTACATGTTCTTTTTCAGTTGTGGCTTTCTCAGGGTATGTGCCTAGTAGTGGGATTGCTGGGTCATATGATAGTTTTATTCATAGTTTTTTAAGGAAACTGCATACTATTCTCCATAGCGGCTGTATCAGTTTACATTTAGGAAGTTAGCCCTTTACATTCAGGGAGTTCAACCCGGTACAGTGCAACAGGGATAGGCATGGGGAATGGCCTGGGAGGCTCAGGAGGGAAGGGGAGGGGTCGTAAGTGTACTTGTGTTTGACTCACATTGTTGTATGGCAGAAGCCAACACAATATTGTAAAGCAGTTATCCTGCAATTAAAAAAAAAACCCCGTCCTGGGGACTTCCCTGGCAGTCCCAGTGGTAAGGAACTCGCCTTCAAATGCAGGGGGTGTAGGTTCAGTCCCTTGAGACCAAAAAATGAAAACGTGAAACAGAAGCAATGTTGTAACAAATTCAAAAAAGACTTAAAATGGTCCACATTAAAAAAAATAAAATTTGAAACCAAGTCCTGAATATAATTTGGAGTATTATTGACTTGAATATGAATACTCTGAACTGTTCAGCTTCAGGTGGTTCTGTCCTTAGAAAATAACCCTTTTCTATTCTGAATAATCTTGTGGTCATTCATTTCATGTTCTTAAAATAAGTTAATATACTTCAGACTTGTGGAAGTAATCTTTTAAAAGGAGAACCTGAGACCGTCTCTGGATCTTATTCTACTTTAGTGTCTCTAGTTAAGATCAGTCAGCATATTTGTCCATGGCACTTGGATTAATGATTAAATATAAAAGTACATATATGTAAATACACATGTATCTATTGTGCTGATGTCCAGTCTTTGTAGATCAAATACAAATTAATTTTACTTTTCATTTTTATTCTGTGCTATTGAATCAGTTTGAGGGAAAATATCTTTTGAAACTTAAATTTCAACTATATGTAAAAGTAGAGTTGTATACTGAACTTCATATACCCATATACCAACTTCATAAGTATTTTACACACAACTACCTTATGTCATTTATAATTACTTAATGTCCTCTTCATCCTTTTGTTTGTTTTTTGAGGTAAATCTTAGCATTTTGGACCTGTCATTTAGGATAACTCTTGAAACAATATAAAGTAGCAAAGACCAGTAACTTCCAAGCAAAGAAGAATGAGGTCTGGAAGTCATTGTTCAAGCAGATTGTTTTTAATACCCTGGTAATTGGTCAGTATATTTCACTGTCACACTGGTTTTTCTTTTGGGGCGGGGCAGGGTGTTTTATGGGATCTTAGTTCCCCAGGGATTGAACCTGGACCCTCCACAGTTAGAGTGTGGATCCTAACCACTGAACTGCCAGGTAGTTCCCACAGATTTGTTTTCCTGTACAGTGGCTCTCAGTAAATGTTTATTATTTAAAAACTAGGAATCATCACTCAGTAGTCTCTTGAACTCTTTAGGTCTTTTTTAGATGTAGGAACAGTTTTATAAATTGCATTTTAACAAATCTGAATTAATGTGTTCTCTGAGGCTATTCATTGAGAAAGGTGGGATGGAGTTATAAATGCATTGTTTGGAAGAATCAGACTGTGAACACAAAGCAAACATATAGTAATAAATAAAAACTTGAAACATATTTTATTGTATAGGTAATTAACTGCAGGCATCAAGCAAAATCATGAAATGTCTTATCACTGAAAATGTTTTTTTAAGTGTAATGCATTCTACCTTGATGTGTTGGTGGCAAGGTCATTTGACTTAGTATAATCCTTCCTTATTTAAGGGTAGTTACAAAGGAAACTTAAAAACATTTGATGTTTTACTCTGATTTATATTGACTAAAACATCTTGACTATATATTACCCTATAGACATTTTTGGTCTATAAAGTAAAAAAATATAAGCATATATGTTGATTTGTTTGTATAATGCAATTTGTAAAATATCCAAATTTAGGTAGATTTTTGTGTGTTCCTACCCCTTTTGTATTTATTATTACAGTGTTTGGAACATTGAAGTTAGGCAGAGGAAGAAATAGAAAAGGACGAGCAAGAGTATCAGATTAATGAGGGCTAGATGGAAAACGTAAAGAAAATTCACAGTAAAAATAAACATAAAATTCTCTTTCAAGAAATTAATTTTTTTTTTACATCTCTGGGAGTGTTGCTGATTGCTGAGATCAGCATTCATTCATTAATTCACTTAAATATATATTGAGGACCTGCTATGTGCCATATGCAAAAATGCTGGAGATAACAGAAGTATATAGGGGTTTCTCTTTCAGTGATGGGAGCTTACCTTCTAAGGTTCTTTCACAATCAAGTGTGAAAAGAAATACTGTGATTTCAGGAATGTTGCAAATGCTGCGACAAAAATGCGTGGTTAGATCTGGGATGGTGGGCAAGGGGCTGCTCTGACAGGATGACTGGAGAAAACATTTTGATGAGATGACATTTGAAGAGTTCTAAATGTGGGGAAAAGAAGCCAGTTATTCCTGAGAGGAAATAAACTTGGCATATATTGCCTCCACTCAAAAACTTTTGGTGGTTCCCTATTATGTATTCATATATGGTCAAAAATCTGAAAATCTTTAGTTGGATTTGTCTCATCACTTCATGGGAAATAGATGGGGAAACAGTGGCAGACTTTTATATTTCTGGGCTCCAAAATCACTGCAGATGGTGACTGCAGCCATGAAATTAGAAGACGCTTAGTCCTTGGAAGAAAAGTTATGACCAACCTAGATAGCATATTCAAAAGCAGAGACATTACTTTGCCGACTAAGGTCCGTCTAGTCAAGGCTATGGTTTTTCCTGTGGTCATGTATGGATGTGAGAGTTGGACTGTGAAGAAGGCTGAGCACCGAAAAATCGATGCTTTTGAACTGTGATGTTGGAGAAGACTCTTGAGAGTCCCTTGGACTGCAAGGAGATCCAACCAGTCCATTCTGAACGAGATCAACCCTGGGATTTCTTTGGAAGGAATGATGCTAAAGCTGAAACTCCAGTACTTTGGCCACCTCAGGCAAAGAGTTGACTCATTGGAAAAGACTGATGCTGGGAGGGATAGGGGGCAGGAGGAGAAGGGACCGACCGAGGATGGGATGGCTGGATGGCATCACGGACTCGATGGACACGAGTCTGAGTGAACTCTGAGAGACGGTGATGGACAGGGAGGCCTGGCGTGCTGCGATTCATGGGGTCGCAGAGAGACAGACACGACTGAGTGACTGAACTGAACTGAACTTCCTTGAATAAATAAATCAGTTTGGTCCCCAGACTGATTTTTTCATTGTTGTCTCACTGCTTTCCTTGCCCAGCATGTTCATTATTGCCTATCCGCCTTTCTATGCCTGGAATAACCCTTTCTCAGAATTTAAATCCTGCCTAGAATACTACGTGTGATTGCTCTCAGCCCCAGGGGAGCACCTACCCTCCATACTACCGAGTGGTCACTTTCTTATCTTGTTTATATATATCCTTTCTCTCCTTGATTAGATAGTCTTTGTGAGGCAAGGCCTTCTGCTTTAATTTTATCCCGTTATGCTTGCATATCCAAGGTTAGAAATGGATAAAATATTTCCTACTATATTCATCAAAAAACATTCATTAAGAAATGGTAAACAAAGAGCTTTATTTTTCTTTATCCACTCAGGAAAAAGTGAACTTGGAGGAAGAACATTCAAGTGAGAATGGGCAGTTAACAAGTGGGGAAGTGGTGGAAAAGCAGGAGCTACTTGGTGTGTTCACAGTGGGCCCCATTCCTCTTCATTTGCCACTCACGTTTGATTTGTTAGTTTTGAGTGCCAGCATTGGAATTAGGAAAGAAAAGCCTTAAAACAGTCGTGGCATAACTGAAACTCGTATGCAGGTTTTGTTATTTCAAGACTTTTTCCTTAGTTTCTCTTGTTCCTAAGCTGGGTCTTAAGGTGGGCACTGAATATGGATGGAAGAGCAAGATTTTCAGTGTGAGGAGGAGGAGGAGGAAGAAAGTGAAGATGTAAAATGTGACGATGTGAACGTGAAAGTATAGATGGTTTGTGGTTTGGAAAATCGCATTGGCGTTGGAACCATCCTGGAGGGGTTCAGGTGCTGGACCAGGGTCTGTATTTGCTGTGCTCTGCCCTGCTGTCATGGTTTTGTTTTACTGTTTCTTCAGTTGGTATGTGTTCCTTTTAGTGCTTTGCCAATGTTGCTCTCCCTTCTTACATTTCTTGCTGTCTGACAAGGATGTTTGTCCACCTAGTAGTGTGGTGTTAATGCTTCTGAAACAGGTTTTATCATGTCACATTTCTGTCCAAGTAGTCCAGCATTCTTCTCTGCCCCCAGAGAAAGTTCTGCATGTGTTGATTCACATTCAGAATCTTCCACAGTGTAGTCAGTCTGTAAGTAAATCTTACTGCAATCTTGCAGTTCCTGGAGAAAAGAGAAGTTCTGAGAGATGAGGTGAATTTCTCACAGTTAAATGGAGAATGAGATATGGGATAATGAGAAAATGGGATATTTTCTGAGTTCAGACCAGGTCAGTGCCTGGTCTGTCATATTTTATTTATAGTATAGTCTTCAAGTATGAGGAAAAGCCTAAAACAGGAAATTTCCCCTTGTTCATCATACCCCTCTTCCTAGAACTAAAGCCTGTTAACAATTTAATGTACATCTTCCACTCTCCTTTCTGCACATTTGCGAGTATGTGTGATGTGTGTGTTTTAACAAATAGCATCTTTGAATTTTTCTCACTTGTCTTGGAGAAGTTTCCATATCAGTGATCTATATTTTTTAAATACAGATATAATATTGCACAATATAGCCATTCCCTAAGTTACTTATCCAATGACTCGTAATTGTTCTTGTTTTTGGTGTGCAGTATGGCAATGAAATGCTTGTATATAATCTTTATTTACATTTAATTCAACCATTATCCAAAAATCCAAACAAAATATTCAGTCTCACAGCAGCGTCTCTTTAAAAATGGCTAAGTTGTGGGTTATGCAAACCTGATCTCTGTTGGAATTTCAAAAGAACAGTTAAAAAGCACTTAACAGAATCAGCTTTGTTAAATAGTAAAACATAAAATGTTGGGAGGTTGTAAGAGAATTCTGTTAAGATCAGGTATAGTTATTTGATCAAGACTTCATGGAAAAAGTGGATTTAGGATGGAAAGGGCAAAATGCAGAACTGAATTTGTCCATTTTCCCAATAATCTAAGAATTTAAATGTGCATTAATTAAAACATCAAGAATAAGTTTATGGAAAGAATTTATGAAGTAAATCACTTGTTAAATTTAAAAATTTTAAACTCTTCCTGTAGCTTTCATCATAAATAGTTATTTTAGGTTGAAATAAATGACCAAGCATTTTATTTTGTTCAGTTTGAAGCTCATCTATTTCAAAAGAAGCAGTAGCAACAGAAACTATCCGTGCACTTGGTGTTCAAAGCACCGTTGCACCATCAGTGATGGAGTCGGGTCCATGCTTAGTCACGGCGTGGTTCTACCGTGCTTGGCTCTGGTGGCTTTTTCATTACATTACTAGGGTCATGAAGAGCATTACTACACTTTACCTTCACTCAGTTTTACAGTGGCAGGTAATTCTTGAGTTTACTTTGGCTTCTTAAATACTCATGTGCACAGCATGACGCCAGTGTGAGTGCTCAGTAATGATCTTTAGACTGAAGAGAAAACATGGCTAGCATCCAGAACTGAAAATCTGCCTTGCTACACATACTGTCCTGATAGGTCCCTGAAGAAGTAAGCACTGAGGCTATTGGGCTGGGGGTTGGGGGGGAATTTTCATCATAACTAGGCTCTTTGAGCTCCTACGGCTTTGACCCCCAAATCTACTTTGGTGAGCTAGACAAGACTAAAGCTGAAGATGCTTTTACCCCACCATAGTGAAAAGCCCAAGTCCTCCTCCTGGAGGAGAGGAGTGCATAGGGAAAAACAGAGAAGAGTAGCTCAAAACAGTTAAGAAGAAAGGGAGCCTGCAAAAGGACAGAATCCAAGGAGAGGCTAAGAAGACCTTCCCTCTCCAGAGCTCAGACCAATTTTGCCCTGGTCCAGTTTTGCATCTTGACCACCCTTGCTTAAGAACAGGACCCTCTGTGCCAAATGTTCTTCTCTGTCCAGTTCTGTTCATTCAATAAAGGTTAAATATTTTAAGCATTTTGATGTACAGACCCAGGTGTGTAGTGGATAAAGTAAAAAAAAGTCTGTCCTTGTGGAGCTCGCACATTTTCCCTTCCGTAAGTCCCCTACAAGGCATATATTCCCCCCAGCTCGACTCCTTTCACCCAAACTCCAACTTTGCTATAGTGATATAATTGGACCTTTTTTTTAGTGTTCATTGTGTTCTTGATCCGCATAGTTGCTTTTCTTTTGATTGGTTGTGTGGTGTGAATTTAGAGATAGAGGCAGGCGGGGGGCGGGGGGAGCCTGGAATTCCTGCCAAAGGATAGTATGGGTGGACAACAGAGGTTTAGGTTAAGCTCAGTGAGGCAATTAACATGTTTTTGAAAACAGATTGCACAAGATAAAAATAAGGGAGATCGCTGAAGTAAAGGCAGTAGACAGCTGCTGCTGTATGCAGAGCTTTTTTAGATGTTACGGGGGATGATTGTCGACTAAAAATACTAAAAGATAAGTCAGTACTAAAATAATTGGAATTAGCATAATAAAGCAGAAGAGGTGTTAGACCAGAAATCTCTAACCAGGTTTCCTGGTGAGTACCCTGAAGAAGTCAGTCTGAGTGCTTCAGTTCCGTTGTCTTTGGAATGGGAATAAAACTAGATCAGCCAGTGGTTCACAACACTGCATTAAAAACTTCTGGGGGACTTTTACATTCAGTTTTTGGAGGTTAGGGCTTGGGCCTATTTTCAGAAGCTTCTGCTGATAATGTTTAAATCCAAGTTCAGATTCAGAACTGCTCCCAAGATCAAAGGCATTTCCAGCTCTGACATCTTAATATTTGATGAAGTAAGCATAGCATGAACAACTATAGCTGTGGAAATATATGTAGTAAATAGGATTGTTGGGATGAGTAATATTAAATCAACAGGCTAGTGTAACAGAGGGTAAGAACATTCTTTTGCCATTAACTTCTTTCATTCCTATCTTATTTTCCTGCAGTTTTTTTAAAAAGAGTATTAAGTATTTTTCTAGTTTTTTTTTTTTTTATAAACAGGTTTGAATTTCCAGACATCTTTAGAAAGTTTCAGTTGCTGTTTTTTTCTCACTGGAAAGCTCCTTAGTTTGTTAGTCCATGGACTAATTAATGATTGAGAGTAAGCATTGGAGCCTGGAAAAATCTCAGCTTCACAATGACACTTTAGTAGTCCCCAACCTTTGATACCAGGGACTGGTTTTATGGAAGATAATTTTTCCACAGACTGAATGTGAAGGACTGGTTTCAGAGTAATTCTTGTAAAGAGCAACCTAGATCCCTTGCATGTGCAGTTCACAGGTCGGTTCCCACTCCTGTGAGAATCTGATGCCACCTCTGATCTGACAGGAGGTGAAGCTCAGGTGGTGATGCAGGCAATGGGGAGCAGCTGTAAATACAGAAGCTTGACTCACTCACCCACTGCTCACCTCCTGATGTGCGGCCTGGTTCTTAACAGGCCATGGACTAGTTCCAGCCTGGGGGTTGGGTTCCAGCCTCCTTTAAACCATTAGTGTGATGACTTTTATGATGGTGGTGAATAGTCCTTATTATTTCCCAAAGGATAACTTTGAGGACATTGTCTATTTATATTTTCCCATTCATTCCTTTACATAATTAAGAACCAAGGTAATACAGTTTTGCGAACTTTTTTTTTTTTTATAAGATAGTCATAAAATCTTGGAGTTGGAAGAAAGACTAACAGTTACCTGATGTTCGAATTCTTTATTGGGTACCCCAAAGAAGTAGTTGTCTAAACAGTATTTGAATCTCTGCTACCTGGAAACTCAAGTAACTGCCAAAAAAGCTTGTCCATCTTTTGAAAACTCTTAAGCATTAGAATGTATTATGTTAAGAGGACCAAAGTCTCTCTGGAGTCCCTTGGGGCCATAATATAATCTTTGTCTGATTGCATATTAAAAACTTCTTCAGTTGACTTTTCACATCTTAATTCTCCGGTTTAGTTACATCTGTTCTCTGGCTATTTTATAAAGCTTTGTTTTGAGACTAATTTATTCATATCACTTTTGAAATGTGTTAGCACACAGAATGTGTGTTTTGGAAGAGAGGGACTTGCTTTTAAACCAGCCTTCAGTAGGAGTGTTCTCACTTGCTCATATTATATCCTATAAATTACTATTGTATCACTTAAATTGATCTCAGTCATGCCACCCTATAACCCTTACTCTTGACTAGCAAGTTTTTCAGTTTGTCTGATTTTTTGCTTATACTTGGTTATTTATAAATTTGATTTTTTGGTGTAACTGTGAAAGTGAAAATATCAGTCACTTAGTCGTGTCCAACACTTTGTGACCNTCTCAGTCATGCCACCCTATAACCCTTACTCTTGACTAGCAAGTTTTTCAGTTTGTCTGATTTTTTGCTTATACTTGGTTATTTATAAATTTGATTTTTTGGTGTAACTGTGAAAGTGAAAATATCAGTCACTTAGTCGTGTCCAACACTTTGTGACCCCATGGATTGTATGTAGCCCGCCAGACTCCTCTCTGTCCATGAAATTCTCCAGGCAAGAATACTGGAGTGGGTTGCTAATTCCTTCTCCAGGGTGTTTTCCTGAGCCTGGGTCTTCTGCATTGCAGGCAGATTCTTTACCATCTGAGCCACCAGGAAAGTCCTTTAGAACTTTATACTTATATCTTCATATTAAATTTAATCTGGTATATCAGTATTTTTGAATCTTAATCCAGTGAATTCACTATCCTTTTTAGCTTGGGATATTGCACAGAATTGTTGATCATATCCTTCTATATGTCCAGGTGGTTGCAAAAATGTTAAATAGGCAGNAGTCTCAAAACTCCTCCTTCTATACCACACTGTTGATAAAACATCGAGGTTAAAGATGAAAGGTTTCTCCACATTGAGGGACATCCAGAGAGTCTCACAGAGTTACATGGAGAAGAGAAGAGGGAGGGGGGAGTTAGAGGTGACCCGAATGAGATGAGGTGGAATCAAATGAGGAGAGAGCAAGCTAGCCAGTAATCATTTTCTTATGTGCATTCCACAGCCTGGAACACTCAGAGATGTTCATGGAGTTATACAAAGAAAAGGAGAGGGAGGAAGGAGACCGAGGTGGCCAGGAGGATAAAAGAGGGGGATGAAAAGGAGAGAGACAGATCCAGCCAGTAATCAGTTCCCTTAGTATTCTCCACCATCTGGAACACACAGATTCACAGAATTGGGTATAGAAGAGAAGGGGGAGGGAGGAGACAGAGGCCACCTGGTAGAGAAAAAGGAGAGTCCAAAGGAGGAGAGAGCAGTCAAACCAGTAATCTCACTCTCAAGTAAAAATGAGAACTGAAGATTTGGTTTTTCAAGGTACAAAATTGATAACAAATACCAAAAAGCAAAGATTAAAAATCTAGAGCAGAGGTTGGATTATCAAAAATACAATATTAAAGAAAAGAAGATGATGAAGAAGAAAAAAAATCACAAGAATTATATATATATNCCTGGAGGAGGGCATGGCAACCCACTCCAGTATTCTTGCCTGGAGAATCCCTTGGACAGAGGAGCCTGGCCGGCTACCGTCCATGGGGTTGCAGAGTCAGACAAGACTGAAGCAACTTAGCAGGCTCAGCAAAGTGACTCAGTTACTACATTTTTTCCCCTTTTCCATTATATTTTATCATGAATTATGAAATATACATATAGTTTCTGTGCTGTCCATAGTGTATAGTAGTTTGTGTCTTCTATTCCCAAGCTTCCAGTCCTTCCCTCCCCCTTGGATCATTCTTCTAAGCACAGCAATAGCATCTTGCAGATTTTCATAGGTTGTGTTTTTATTTTCATTCATTTCTAAATATTTGCTAACATTGCTTATGATTTCTTTTCTGACCTGTGGGTTTTAAGAGACCTGTTTAGTTTTTAATTTTCACTGATTTTAATTCTGTTGTGGTCAGAAAACATGTTGTGATTTTAATTCTCTTAAATATGTCAGTACTTGTTTTGTGACCCTGCCTATGGCCTGTCTTAATGAATCATCCATTTGCACTTGAATGATACTCTGCCTTGTTAAATGAAGTGTTCTGTAAATGTCCTTTGAGTCAAGATAGTTGATAGATTTTTTTCAACTTATCTATATCCTGTTGGTTTTCCTGCCTACTTATTCTACTATTACTATTTACTAAGAGGAGTGGTTGAAGTCTAATTGTGGGTTTGTTTTGGATTTTTATGTCTTGATTAATTTAACCCTTTGTTTTGAAATGTCCTTCTCTCTCCCTATTAATGTCCCTTGTTTTGAAATCTCTTTTGTCTGATATTAATAGCTTAAGTTGGAGTTGTATACTGTAAACTCTAGAGAAACCACTGGAGCAGAAAGAGAGGTATAACTAATAGCTGAAATAAAGTGGAATCCTAAAAAAGTATTTAATCCAAAAGAAAGGCAGAAGAAAAGGAAGAAACAACAGATTAGATATGTAGACAATAAATAGTGAGATGGTAGACTTAAATCCAGTGTATCAATAATTACATTAAATATAAATGGTCTCAATAGTCCAATTAAAAAGAAATTGTGAGACTAGATTTACAACAAAAAGAAATAAGACTTAACTGTATACTAGCTGCAGGAAACTCACTCTAAATACAGAGACACAAAGGTTCTAGGCTAGGGAAAGATATACCAAATAGCCATTCTAGGTAGTTTTAATTTCTTAATATTAGGATTTTTTTAAATGTAGTTAATGTCAATCCAGAAAATAAAGTTTGGTACCACCATGGCCTCTAAGCCTAAAGCCTTTGATTTCTCCCTAAGTACAAAGAGAAGGAATAATAAGGCACAAAAATTGAGTTGACCTGTCTTGTACTTTCCGTTTTTCTTTTTACAAATATTTTGTTTTGAAATATTTTAAGAAAAGTTAAAATATCGGGTGAAGAATTCTCCCGTATCCTTCACACAGACTCTTCAAATGTTAACATATTACCACATTAGCTTTATCATTCTCTTCCTACATCACTGTGTGTGTGTGTGTGTGTGTGTGTGTGTGTATTTGAGGTGTTTGACAATAAGTTATAAAAATGATGCCTCCTCATCCCTAAACACTTAGGGGTGTATTTCATAAAAATAAAGACATCTTACTATATAACCACAGTACAGTTGTCTGAATCACGGAATAATATTGTTAAAATACTGTTAATCTGAAGACTTCGTTCAGATTTTAACATTTGTCCCAATAATGTTCATTTTCACAAAAGAAAAAGTTTGTTTAAGATCCAGTCCAGGATCTTGTCATAGCCTATCAAAGGCATGTGTTAGTGGTTTGTTTACATGTATACCTCTATCTCCTCCCTCTAGAGCCTCCATCCCCCCACCCTTTGAGGTCATCACAGGACACTGTGCTATACAGCAGCTTCCACTAGCCGTCTGTTTTACACACGGTAATACGTGGTTTTGTCGCTAAGTCACGTCTGACTCTTGCAAGTCCATGGACTGTAGCCTGCCAGGCTCCTCTGTCCATGGAATTTCCCAGGCACAAATACTGGATTGGGTTGCCATTTCCTTCTCCAGGGGATCTTTCTGACCCAGGAATCAAACTTGGGTCTCCTGCATTGCAGATAGATTCTACCAACTGAGCTAATAGGAAATCCCTAGTAATGGGAGAATTGTCTTATTTAGGAAGAAGATATTTGGAAATGAAGCAGCAGACAATGGATTAATTTCCAAAGTGACAAACAGCTCATGGAGCTCAATATAAAAAAAAAAATCAAAAAATGGGTGGAAGACCTAAATAGACATTTCTCACATTGCCTTTTTAAAAAAATGTATACAAAAACTGGGCCCAGAGTGGAGGCTGCATTCTATGATTTTTTGAGAAAATTTCACTCGTTCATTTTTGACTGCACGTGGGCTTCCTCCAGTTGTGGTGCAGTGGCGGCTTTTATTACAGAGCACGGGCTCTGGAGTGCTGGCTCGATAGTTGTGTTATGTGGGATCTTCCCAGACCAGGGATTGAACTGGTGTCCTTTGCTTTGCAAGGCGGACACTCCAGCAGTGTCCATTTATATTTCCTTAGCCAAAGTTTCCTTATGTGGAAACTTGGAAATGTCATGCTTTTATATGGGGATGCTGCTGCCTCAATCAAATCAGAATTCTGTCAGTATAAGGAAAAAGGGTAGAGTGGATGCATAAATATACTAATGTATTATCTCCTTCAGTTCAGTTCAGTCGCTCAGTCGTGTCCGACTCTTTGCAATCCCATGAATCGCAGCACGCCAGGCCTCCCTGTCCATCACCAACTCCCGGAGTTCACTCAGACTCACGTCCATCGAGTCAGTGATGCCATCCAGCCATCTCATCCTCTGTCGTCCCCTTTTCCTCCTGCCCCCAATCCCTGCCAGCATCAGAGTCTTTTCCAGTGAGTCAACTCTTCACATGAGGTGGCCAAAATACTGGAGTTTCAGCTTCAGCATCATTCCCTCCAAAGAAATCCCAGGGCTGATCTCCTTTAGAATGGACTGGTTGGATCTCCTTGCAGTCCAAGGGACTCTCAAGAGTCTTCTCCAACACCACAGTTCAAAAGCATCAATTCTTTGACGCTCAGCTTTCTTCACAGTCTAACTCTCACATCCATACATGACTACCGGAAAAACCATAGCCTTGACTAGATGGACCTTTTTGGCAAAGTAATGTCTGTGCTTTTCAATATGCTATCTAGGTTGGTCATAACTTTTCTTCCAAGGAGTAAGCATCTTTCAATTTCATGACTACAGTCACCATCTGCAGTGATTTTGGAGCCCCCCCAAAATAAAGTCTGACACTGTTTCCACTGTTTCCCCATCTATTTCCCATGGAGTGATGGGACCAGATGCCTCCTAACTTAATGTAAATAGAATGATGAGTCCAAGACCTCTTACTCTCAGTAAGGCACCTTTCATCTATGTCTTAGAGAGTCCCTCTGTTTGAGATGAAGTTTTATCATTTGTAAGCCTTGTCTGTATTTACATAGTGGGGAAAATGGTGTGTGGAAGGAAGCTGTAATAGTATGGAAGACATGCATTCCTTTTCTGCAAGCATGGGCGACTACTTCCTTGGTTCTTCACTAATTATATTTTTGGGGTTGCTGCATCTCATTTTTAACAAAAAATACAGAAAGCAGAACATTGAGAAAACCTTTGAAGAAAGTTATATCTTGTTAATGTTACTGTAGTTCTTGGCAAAAAGTAATTTGAGGCTCTGATCTTTCATTTCTAGTGGAGAAGTCCTGAGGACAGAGGATGGCAGTAAGGGGGGTAGAATCTGTTTCATGACAAAATAGCCATACTTTTGTATGTTCACTAGAAGCATTTTTGTTTGTATCAACATAGTCAATGTTGTTTAATTGTGTGATTTGAGTGCAGTTTATATGAACATGGTTTTTTTCACTTTTGTTTAGGAAGTTTATCGGAATTCTATGCCAGCTTCCAGTTTCCAACAGCAGAAACTTCGAGTCTGTGAAGTTTGCTCTGCCTATTTAGGTCTTCATGATAATGACAGACGACTGGCTGATCATTTTGGGGGTAAACTACACCTGGGATTTATTGAAATAAGAGAGAAGCTTGAAGAATTAAAGGTACATTGATAAATTAATATCCTGCACTTTATCCAGTTATAGCTACTCATTTTGTGTAGTATTTTCTTTGATATTGAAGACTATTCTTAACTGTGATTCTGTTAATAATTCAGATTATAGGATTTTGTGTCGGATTGTAAACGGAAATAGCAGCTTGTTTAATGGATGTCTGACAAACTTTAAAAATCCTCTTATTCTTGTTTTGTCTTGGACATCATAGTGAATCAGGTAGGAATCTTGCAAACTGGGTTATAAAATCATACAAGCCACCTAAAATTTCCAATGATACTTTCTTTAAAAAAAAAAAAAACTGGCAATAATGTTAATATAACATTTCAAGGAAGATTTAAAAAATGATCCAATATTTAAAATATTTTGCAGTTCACTAAATAGCAGACTTTAAAACCTCTAGTTTTATGCTTCTGCTCCCACTTCAGAAAGAAATTAAAAGCCTATTTTTTTTCATGGACAGTGTGTCATTTAAATATATAGGCTGATGTGAGAAAAGCAACACAACTCTTACTTGTCTGCCGAATTCTGAGAAGATAAGCAAAGACAGAAAAGGATATATCTAAACCATTGAAAGTAAGCATAGTCAATGGATAGGGCCAGTTTACTTTTCAGCAATCTGATGTGGCTAAGTTGTTTTTTTGTCCTTTTTTAATTGGCACTGTCGCATTTTGTCATGAGTTTAGGACTTTCTCAAAGATGGTAAACACCAGTAGTGACTTTTTGTGTAGTTATCACTGAAATTAACCCAGCATCCATAGCTGGGCACTTAAAATAATGTAGAATCAGAATCACCTAGGGATGTCTCCGTATTTTTAGTTTATTGTGAGCTCTTGTCAGTATTCTGAGTAGCTTAGATGATCTTGGGTAAGTTTTTTGAAATTACAAAGTGAGTGTCACCATAGCAAATGATCATTGGCCTCAAAGATAAAAATGGTACCTGCTGCTGCTGCTAAGTCGCTTCAGTCCTGTCTGACTCTGTGTGACCCCATAGACGGCAGCCCACCAGGCTCCCCTGTCCCCGGGATTCTCCAGGCAAGAACACTGGAGTGGGTTGCCATTTCCTTCTGCAATGCAGAAAAGTGAAAAGCGAAAGTGAAGTCGCTCAGTCTTGTCCAGCCCTAAGCGACCCCATGGACTGCAGCCTTCCAGGCTCCTCCGTCCATGGGATTTTCCAGGCAAGAGTACTGGAGTGGGGTGCCATTGCCTTCTCCGAAATGGTACCTGATTGGGTACCAAATACAGACCTTGAAGCAGAACTGTCGAGCGTTTCACTGGTATTTTTAAAAGTAGTAGCATCAGGATTGTAACCAGAAGTCAACAGAAGACATTTCTGTGTTGGAAATCATAGAGCATGGAAATGGTGATTTATAATGATTGATTTTTTTAACATCATTTTTAAAGAATTTAGAAGATATAAGAGGAGAAAAATCTTATAAAAGTGATTTTGAAATATTAAGGAGTCATGGAGAAATATGAAATTTTCTATGAAAGGGAGGAAAGATTTTGGAAACCAGACTTGTAAGCTTAGTGATTAAATCTGATAAAACTTCAAACTGAATTGGTATTAAAAAGTTTTGCTATTAGATATGGTAAAGTTGAGGATAATGCTAAGAATGAGCCTGGTAAATAATGCTTCTTGTTTAATATTATTTGAACTGTCGTTGTGTTTCAAGAGAGTTGTAGCTGAGAAGCAGGAGAAAAGAAACCAGGAACGCCTGAAAAGAAGAGAAGAAAGGGAGAGAGAAGAAAGGGAGAAGCTGAGGAGGTATGGCGTGATCACTGGAGTGGTCCAAGGGTTTAAAAAAGAGGTGATGGCGCATAAGATTTTAGACATCAGTAAATCTGGACTTGGGAAATTTCTGTTTACTCTTAAAAATATTACCATATGAAACAGTGTTTATTCAAGTACATTAACTGAAGACTGTTTAAGTCCAGGAAATTTCCTTCAGAATGTATGGAAGAGGGAGTCAAGAGCACCTCACATCTTAGTTTAGTAAGATGTGTTTAGTAAGATTTATAACGAAGCCCATTTCTAGCCCTTTGATTACCATAATAGTCTCACTTTGTGCCAGACTGGCACAGAACTATTTTATGGTACATACTTGTTGATAGAAGGGCTGGGTTGTTGTTGTTTTTTTTTTTTAATCTGTTTCACTGATTATTTTACATGCTACTTTGATTCTGTATTTCTTTAATTTAGAAGCTATAAACTGTTAAAACTTTTATTAATTTAATAATAGCTAAATGTGCACAGTTCTTTTTATATTGGTACATTAGTTGATAAAATCAGGATTCTTCATATTTAGAACGTGTGCATGTTCTGGATCATTGTTACCCATTGGCAGTATGTTGTGTGAACTTCAACAGTTTTCAGATGGAGGGAAAAGATTTACCTATCATTCTAACTTACAGTGTTTCCTTAATGGTATTATATTTCTCTGAAATTTAAATAGCTTCTCTTCAGTAGATGTCCCTAAGTTAATTAAAACCCTTGATAATATGTGACTCGGCTATGTCAACTTCCTCCAAGCTTTGAGCATGTTACATGTAATCTACTTCAAGACACTTAAACTGACTTCATTTTTGTTACATGGTTTATAACAGGTAATCTTTTTGCACTGTGATGACAAAAATGAAACAAAGCTATATATGGACATGTTCCTGTTTAGAGGAAGTGCTTTTATTCTTCTATCGATATATTTTCTTCGTTTACTGGTAAATTTTACCTCAGAGCTTTATCTCTGTTCTCTTTTGTGTATACTAAGTTTCCATGGAAATAGTGCCTAGTATTGTAATATTTAAGATAATATAAATGGAATTTGAATCTCAGTTTAAGTTAAAAAGCAACAGAATATACTGCCACTAATACAAATTATACATCTGAGATGACAGCCAAATAAGAAAAAGAATTCTTTGCAGGACTACATTTTCACATCTATCAGAGATGAAAGTACATGACATCTTACTCTTTTAATGCCATATTTCTTTTAATATTGGTTATGAAATGTTAACACTATTTCAGAAATGTTAAAAAAAAATTTTTTTTTAACTATCTGTGAACTTGAAGGACCCTAATTATGGAAGATGAGGAAATTACCAGTAAGTATAAAATTATACACAAAATGGGGTTCCAACTATGGTGTTGAAAGGATAATGATAAAAATTATTATCACTTTACTGGATGCTTACTGTGTGCCAGCTACTGTGCTAATAAGGCTTGCTATATTTATTTATCTATTACTTGAAAGCTCCTGGTGAATTTTTTATTACTATTCCTCTTTTTCAAATGGCCAACTAAGCTGCGGGAAGATATATAATCTGCCCAGACCACACAGATAGTGAGTAATGGAAACAGTTATGGCTTATATGAGACTCAGTCTACATTCATGTTCCAACTAAGCTATATACACGCCACCAAAAATAACCCTTTGACTTCTGGTAACCGTAATACTTGCTCTTACAATCTGTTGAGCTTTAATTGTGTGCTGGGCAACATGAAGAGCACTTTATATCAGAGAATTGTGTGTCATATTAAGAAACATTGTAAGATTGAATTGAGTGTTCTAGGGGTTATTGGATGAGGTATGTGTCCCTCAGAAGTTGTATTCTGTTCCAAGAGGGAAAGACGAAATGACAGATGTAAATAACAAATAATTCTCTCCAGGTTGGGAGGTGGTTTTTGGAGAAGTGGTGAATTGCATTGTGTTTTGAGTCTTCTAGGAGCATATTCTAAGAGCCAGGTAGCCTAGGTAAGGGGTGTGACAGAGTGGGAAAGTCTGTAAAATTTGTGGTGCCTTTTGGGAAATTTTGTGTATACACACATGTGCCTTGTATTAATAAAATTAATACAAAAATTAGAAATGGGGATGTAATTTTAATAGCACATTGTACCTTTTCTTCCTTATTTATAGTTATTTTTCTAAAAATAGAATTCTTTTTTTAGGTCTCGATCACATAGCAAGAATCCTAAAAGGTAAGTATTATACAAGATAAGTGGTGAAGCTGTGTTTTCTGAGGGCAGTGAATGAGAATTTATTAGTTCTCTTAATTCTTTTGTAGTGCATATTTGAGCAGTGTCATTTGAGAAGAAGTTGGTCAGAAGATCCTCATGAGCTACAGTTTAGTTTTATTAGAGTAAATTATATACAGTGCCCTGAAGTTACAGAGAAAAGTAAAAATATTTCAGAATATTTCATTAAAATCTTGTTTAGAAGCTCAGAGTATACATGTGACAAGATTTATTTTTTAAAAATCAGTTTGGGTGGTACATCTAAGAAACATACTCTAAGAGATTGTATCTGTTCAAAATACAAATAAATGGTTGGATATGTTTTGAATGAGGGAATTCATGGAGAGTTTATTGAGGGAAACGAAAGTGTTTAGTTTGCACCCAAGCTAGACTTGGGTTTTATTGCTTCTCCCTTTGTACAGGGATCACATAAAGCTTTAATGGGGCATGTTACATCCTTAAAAGAGGATGAGGAGAAGACTTAATTTTGATCTTCGGCCCTAGTATTGGTAGACTTTTTGAAGCTTCTTTCCCAAATTCTTCCATTGCTCTCACTCAAATCATATCTTCTTTTTGAAACCTTCTATGTATTCTTGACTCTAAAAAATAAGAGCATTTGCTGTTATGAAAGCAAAACCTTGTGTTTCTACTAAGTATCCTGTAGTACTTTTTAGTACTTTTTTTAGTACTAAGTACTACTTGGTACTTTTTTTTGGTGGCGGGGAGAGGGTTCCCTTGTAGCTCAGTCGGTAAAGAATCTGCCTGCAGTGCAAGAGACCTGGGTTTGATCCCTGGGTCAGGAATTTCCCCTGGAGAAGAAAATGGCAACCCACTCCAGTATCCTTGCTTGGAAAATCTCATGGACAGAAGAGCCTGGTGGGCTGCAGTTCATGGGGTCCCAAAGAGTTGGGCACGACTGAGCGACTAACAGTTACTTAGTACTTTTTAGCATCTTTCAGTGGTATTTCTGCTTAAAACACTAAAAAACTAAGACATTAGTCAGGACCAGTTGTATCAGCTAATTTATGTGATTGTGGGTTTCTCAATCCAGGATGAGAAGTAGAAATATTAAATGATGATGATTTTTTACTGATTGGTTACTGTAGGCTTGTCCCTTTGTTGGAGAGAAATTTAAACTCTCTGTACACAGAACATCCTTAGATATTCAGGCTAGAAATTTAATTTCTACTACCCTAGTCTAAGCCACTTTTTACCTCACTATTTACAGTAGCCTCTTAACGAGTCTCTTAATTTCTATTCATGTTCATGTCCCTTTTTGGCCTCAATCTATTATTTTACACATTAGCCAAAATGTATTCTTTAAAAAGTGGACTAAAGGAAATCAGCTGTGTCTTCAAACCTTCTAAAGTTAGTCCATTTCACTCAGAGGAGAAGTTGAAATCCTCACCATGGTTTTTAAGTAGAGTGATCAATCTGCCCTAGGAAAGTTACAGTTTATTTCTTGTCTCTTCGTGTTTATTAATAGCTTCCTCTTTTCCTCTGTATAATTTAATATTGAAAGCATCCTGGTTTGAATGACAGAGTACTTGGTCATCCTGCTTGTTAGACTCCTGGTATTACTCCCCCTTGCTCATCTCATTACAGCCAGAAGGGTTTCTTCCTTCCTGTGAACTTTCTCCCCTGCTCCCCCTTTGCACCTGTGTTCTCTCTACCTATAGCATTCTTCTCGGTGCTCCCTCACTAGCTGATTCCCTTAGTTCATTTCATCTTTGCTTAAATGCTGTTTTATAAGAAAAACCTTTCCTGCGTATTCTGTATAAAAGAGGACCACCTAATTTCACTCTCCTTTTTTACCCTTCTGTCATGTCCTTACTACCTGACCTATCTTTTTTTTTGCTGCCTACATGTCTGTGGAGGCCTCTTTATGGAGTTTAAGTACCATGAGATTAAGGACTTTGCTGTATGGGCTGCTCAGTCTCCCTAGGACCTGGAACAGTGCAATAGGCACCCAGTAAATGTTTTTACCAGACAGTTATTGTCAAGTAAAATGAAATATGCCTTGGGGAAATAATTTGTTACAGTAGCTCAGAGTGAGTGATAAAATACCATTTGATAAAAACACATGGAATGGATTTTCTCTTTTCCCTGTGTTTCTTCTCAGAAATACTTAATTGTGGAAACACTGTATTCAGCTGCGATTGATACTAGATCTATAGTAGATGCCTTTCTTGCTAATGTTACCCTGAATACTTTTAAACTGTAACAAAGTAATCATTTGAAAATAACCTGAATAATGTGCTTTTGAACTTACTATAATCAGATTACGAGCAAATATTTCATTATTGACACACCATGTGATGTTTACCTATTTAAGTTTGCAGGTTGATTTTTCAGTAAATTTTTTAAGTTGTGCAACTGTCACAGTCCAGTTTAAAACATTTCCATCGCTCTGAACAATATTCATTGATTTCTTCCCCATTGTTCCCCAAATGTTTCATATCCTCTATATATGTTGTCCCCACCCTGACCATATACACAGTACCTAAATTAGTTGTGTAACCCAATAGAGGCTACAGAAGTGTTTTCCTTCTCTGTATGCCTACATACTTGTCAAGTATTATTATTATTTTGCAGTTTAAGTAAAGTTCTCTAAAATGATTTACACATTTAATCTTTTTCTTCCCAATAAATTATGTACTACTTGCGTAGAGAACTGTCTTAACTGTTTTGATTACACTGACAAGACACACTGGGCATTGAAATTTATTTTGATATTCATATAACCTTTCCAATTCAGCGAGTTAAAACTTACCCTAAACAATATTCTTTCTTGTGTCTCCTCCCTTCTGTCCATGTTCACCAGGTACATACTTTGTTTCTAAAGTATACTAAAAATCATAGTTAAATCCATAGAGATTTAAAATTGCATCCATAAAGCATCTAGGTAATATAGTCCTTGGCAGGTAGTAGTATTATAGATTGTTTCCTTCATTTAAAAAAATATTCCTGATGTAAATTTATACAACACTGACCTGAGAACTGTTTATTTCAAAATTCTAGTATATAGTTATTTAATATACCAGCAGTTTATTTCCGTGTAGATTTAGCTGATTTGAAATAGTGTTGGCATTAAGTAAGTTTCTCTTTAAAGAGTAGGCTGTAGTAAATGAGAAACTTAGTGCCAGTGAAACTAAAAACTGATTATCTTTTATAGATCCAGGTCCAGGGAGCATCGCAGACATCGGTCTCGCTCCATGTCACGAGAACGGAAAAGGAGAACTCGATCCAAATCCCGGGAGAAACGCCATCGCCACAGGTCCCGCTCCAGCAGCCGTAGTCGCAGCCGCAGCCACCAGAGAAGTGGGCACAGTTCTAGAGACAGGAGCAGAGAGCGATCGAGGAGGAGGTACTGAGGTCCATAGGAGGATATGGAACTACCTTTACAGTTTAGACTTGGAATACTAGTGGTTTGAACTTGCATCTGGTAATTTGTACACATTTGTGTGTGAGTGTATAACTTTTTTTTTTCCTGATTATATGGGTAGTTCAGAAAGAATATACTTAGGAGCCAGAGTAAGAAATTGGAACCAATACATGCAGAGGTTATTGATTTTCTCTGGTTAGTGTGTCTTGGGGAAAAGTACTTTATGGGCAAATAGTTTTAGGTATCAGTACTGTGAGAGCTTCTCCAGTATGTATTGGCAAATTAGGGACTCTGAGAAGTCCTTTTGTTAAGAGTTGTTTGACTTACTGTTTTCTAAACTTCTTGGAGCTGGTGTACTTTTTCAGAGCAGATACATTCAGTATATTCTTGTTTATTCTGCACTATAGGTATGCAATGTTATATACAGTTAACTTGGCAGGGCAGGTTCAGAATTTTAAGGAAGTTAGACATCACTGGCATGAAAATTCAAAACCTGCAGGGAGGGCAGACCCAGGGTTAGGTATGTTTAAGGACTTGATTAGACAAAGGACAAAAGATTAGAATGCGATGGAGCCTTTGCACTCATGGTCTGTATAGACCAAGCTCCCGAAACTTCTCAGGTCCCATCATGGCCCTTAAGCCAGGTTATTTCTGTGGAACAGAAACATTTTTTTGAGTGCCTAGTATCTACTAATCTCAAGCTTTCTATGGATTATTATTCCACATAAAACCTGTGATAAATTTTTAACAGCTTTCTGCAGATTCCTTTTTTTATTTTTGGCGCCTTATCTAGACATTCCCTGAAACTGCTCACCGACTGAGTTGGATATGATAGGTCCTTTTATTTATTTATTATTTTCTCACCTTGTTCCAAATAGGTTCCCACCCCCTCCTCCAGCTTTATTGAGGTGTAATTGACAAAGTTGTAAGATATTTAAAGTGTACATTGTGGTGACTTGCTATACATGTACATTGTGAAAGGACTCCTCCCATCTAGTTAACACATCCATCAGCTGATATATTTTTGTTGTTTTTGATGAGAACATTTATGCTCTACTCTTAGAAAACCAAGTAGTTCTTCTACTGAACTAGGCCTAGTAAATATATAAGGTAGTTGAGCAACTTTATTCAAGTGAATTAGGACATAGGACTAATATTTTGACAATAATAAGATTGACCTAAATGCTAAACTGGAATCAGAGTAAACAGTATGGGAGTTTAGTGCTAGTGCTAAGTCACTTCAGTCATGTCCGACTCTATGCGACCCTATGGATTGTAGCCCGCCAGGCGCCTCTGTCCATGGGATTCTCCAGGCAAGAATACTGGAGTGGGTTGCCATTTCCTTCTCCAGGGAATCTTCCCGACCCACAGATCAAACCTGCATCTCTTACGGCAGGCAGGTTCTTTACTGCTAGCGCCACCTTGGAGTTTAGATGAGGGAAATATCAGAGTAATTTTAAAAGACAGCTTCAGGGAGTAGCCTAAAGCTAAATAGAATAGGTATAATTTGAATAGATAAAACCAGGTAGGAAAGAGATATTTTAGATATTACAGGCACATGCAGAGAATGAGCTGGGAATTTGTGAATTTTTAAGGGACAGAGTTGTTCATAGTGTGCTTCTAGGTCACTTATCTCATATCCTTAAAACTAGGCACACAGTACAGTGCCCAGAAAAATACATTTTTTAAAATTCTCCATGAATCTTACCTACACTGTAAGTTTTAAGAATCATCTCGCTGGTTGGTAGAAGGTCTAGATAATTACTCTTGTCACCTCGGCTCCCTGTCATTGTTCTGGTATCTCTGCACTCTTCAATGTTGTTGTTGGTGGTGGGGATGGTGGGATAGGTGTGAAATCTCCCTCTTCCAGGACCCAGTCCCTAATGTGTCCTACGGTTATGAAGCTATATTGGAAATTTGACCACCATGCTACCTGACATCCCTCATCCAATAGTTTCAGCATATTCATAAAGAGGATTATTTTTGTAGAAGTATTTCTTTCCTCAAGAACACTTCTAATCTTGATACTCAGATTACTGTCTCAAAGCAGTATTTTGTTTTTTGCCGAAAATGAGCAATTGCTGTTTAAATCTACTTGATATAAAAGAGAATATCAAGTTATTGCTACATAGTACCAGTTTTAATTTCAAAGTAAAAATCCCAGTTAAAGGTCTTTCATGACTTGGCTTTTTTCTGCTTCGACTGTGAAGTACTGGTCTCAGTAGATTCTGTTTGCGGCCTTTCCTGGCAACAACCACCCTTGGTAAACGAGGACCATGTGCATTTTTCTGCTGCCTGCTGTGCTCAGCTGCATACAGTGCGGACTTCATAGTCAGGCTACTTGGATGAAAAGGGCCTTGGCCAAATTATCTAATTACCCCTCCTGTATCTCCTTATCTACTTAGTAGAAGAGTACCTGCTTCATCAGAATTATTGGTATACTGAGTAAAAACTGCTTCTGTACAGGACATTGTAACCTCTGGCAGAGTGTTAGTTGATACTTATCTCATAGTTTGTCATCATTTCTCTGGGGCTTACCAGCAGGACATGTCGTTATTCTTAGGCAGCATCTCAGTCTTCTCTCTCCATGTTCCGTTCCTACAAAGACATGGGNTCTTGGCCAAATTATCTAATTACCCCTCCTGTATCTCCTTATCTACTTAGTAGAAGAGTACCTGCTTCATCAGAATTATTGGTATACTGAGTAAAAACTGCTTCTGTACAGGACATTGTAACCTCTGGCAGAGTGTTAGTTGATACTTATCTCATAGTTTGTCATCATTTCTCTGGGGCTTACCAGCAGGACATGTCGTTATTCTTAGGCAGCATCTCAGTCTTCTCTCTCCATGTTCCGTTCCTACAAAGACATGGGTAGGATGTGTGGAGTGTGATTTAACATATCATTTTTAAATTAAGCTTGTTAAAACCTTAATTCGGTAGAATGCTCAAAGTTGACATTTAATCTTTCAACCTTTCTGGTTTAAAAAGCTGCCTAGTATAGTAGTGTTTTTTCCCTTGCCTTAGTAGTTGAAAGTATTACTTAATCAGGTTTCAGATCCTAATCCTGAGCACGGGTTAAGTGAGATAATTATGTAAAAGTGCCGTGTCGCCTGTAAAGAACCAAATAAATGTGATATGTTCCTAATTTATTCTAGATGTGGAAGGTATAGAAGATTCCATGTTAATTCTGACCCCCTAGTGTCCTTTGGTTTTCCTTCTGATTGAATCTCTGGTATGAGCTTATATTTACCTTTCTTATTGGCTGGGTATGGGAATGGAAAGGTGGTATTAAGAAACAGTCATGGTTAATCAAGATTTATTATAGTGTGATCACCTGTCTTTTATTCTGTTTTTTTTCTATTGGTTGAATGAGCTAACTCAGGAGGAATAAAGCAAGAGTTTTAAAATAATGGTTACTTAAAGCCATATCATTGAGTAGTTCTCTTATCTAAGTTGAACATTGGCAAACTGTTGCCTGCAGGCCAAATCTGGCCCATTGGCCCGTTTTTATACAGCCAGGGAGCTATGGATGATGGTTTTTATATTGCTAAGGAGTTGACAGAGGGAAGAGGAAGAATATACCGCACTTACAGGACCTGTAACACCTAAAATCTTTACATCTCTGGCCAGACAGCAAAGAACATTAGTTCCTGACTCCTCTCATAAGTCAGTGCTTTCCATCTAATTTGGAATGTACATTCTGTTTTTAAAATGTTGGATAACATTTTTAAAGTATTGTCTTATATATTTTCCTATTAAACACATTTGCTGTGAGCTGGAGCAGCTTCAGGTTGCCTCTGAGATAATGAGACTGTCTTGGAAATCATTATTTTGGCTTATGGTTTTTTACCCTTAGCTCTTTGTTTTCACCTGTCTTCTTTAGTGCCCTTACCAGATACAATAGTGCTCTTTTCTGTCAGAAAACTGACTCCTCTTTCTTGGTTGTATTCTGTGTATCTTCAACTAATCAGTACCTTAATATTTATCCAATTCTTTCATTTGGGTTTTGGGTTTCCCAACACATTTTGCTCCTCAAATTAATATTTTTCAGATCCTCAAAAGAAAGATTCAGAGACCAAGACTTAGCATCACGTGACAGAGACAGGAATTCAAGAGACAGATCACCTCGTGACAGAGATCGAAAAGATAAGAAGCGGTCCTATGAGAGCGCTAATGGCAGATCAGAAGACAGGAGGAGCTCTGAAGAGCGCGAAGCAGGGGAGATATAATTAGCTGTGTACATATCCTCAATCCTTAAGCTTCTGGAGTTACATACTATTGTTTAGTTGACAGCTGTTCGGGCTGACACAGGGAGCAGTTCCAGACACCGATCCAGCTAGGCTAGGTGTACAGCATTTAACTCAGTCTGTACTTGTTTTCTTTGATGAAGCCTAAAACTACATCCATAGTTTCTGGTGAACCTGTAATACACTTCTGAAAGTCCAGTTTTATATAATAAGACACAGATGTCTTTATTCTTTTTAGTAGGACTGATAGTGAGTGAATTGTGTTACTTGCCTTGGGATTTTTTGAATATTTGTAAAATGCTGTCTTCCTCTTTAGTCCCAAACAACAGCGACTTTGGGTATTTCTTTTTAATCCTTCTTCCTTTGACTCTATATCCCCTGACACTTCTACCCTCTAGTGGTAAGAGAAAGGGGTACAAGGAAGCAATATAACTTCTGTTCTAAGGTTCTATTCCCATTATTAATTACTAGCTGATTACAGTTCAAAACATTTATACTGGAATGTGTGCTGGAGAAATTTAAAATACAAGGAGTTTTGTTTGTCTAACGGTGCCTATTTTAGAGTTGGAAGTTGAACAGCTGTTGCATTACATACTTTGCTTTTTTTATTGAAATTTTGAAATCAAACATGTCTTGATTTTTCTGTTCTTCTTGAATAGCTACATTCAGGATGTTTTGAGATGGGGGGTGGGGGCAGGGACTTTCATAAGCACTTGTTTTATTTTGTGTGTGTGGAGTACAAAGATGACACCCTTATTGTAAAAAAATAATAAAGTGAAAGAATCACCACCACCATCATTAAACTGTAACTTGTCTAGTAAATTGTCACTAGAGCTATATTTGCGGTGGCCATTTCTATTCTGTTATTATAGTGCCTTACTGTGCAAGGCACCAAAGGAAATAAATATATACTTATAAAGATTCAAGATGAATTGTTGCTCCACCTGGGCCCTTGCTGATTATATTCCAGCTGCTTCAGGACTGTAACAACCACTGTAGAGAAGGACCAGACCTGCAGAAGAATTTGAGTTCGTTTGTTTTGTTTTTCTTCACATTGAGCAAACTGAAATAAAAACATGGTGTAACCAGTGTAAAGAGACTTAACGATTTCTGCGTTGAAAAGCTATATATCCACCCGTGTTGAAACAGTAGTTAAACTTGTGATTCTAGAAAAGCTGAGAAATATATTAAGTAATATAAGGATCTGTGAGTATAACTTAAGATCCTTTCAAGGATCACATCTCAGGTTCAGCTCTGGCACAGCTGAGAATCTTTGGAATCTTGATCCAGCACAATATGCTGTACTGATATTAGAGGGAAGAAAGTTCTTGTCTGTTTTTCCTGTCCAAAAAAAGCTGTTAACATCCATTATTCATTATACCTCTATTACTGGTATTCAGATTTTCCATGGTATAAATAAGGCAATACAAAGTTGTTCTGTTTTTTCTTTAGCCATTGTAATTTGAAAATGAAAAAAAGTTCTTACCTTCAGCAGAGTTAGGGAAGGCAGGAGAGGGCTGAGAACAGAGGTTTGGTGGCAGAGGCTGACTTGGAGGGCCAGACATGGGACTGCCAGTGAAGTGAGTATTGCTGGGGCCACAGGAGAGCAGGACTTGGGTAATGGGGGCAGCGGGTGTTCTGAACTTCAAGGTGGGCCTCCATGTTTTCCAGGTGTCAGCAGAGACCAGGATGTCAGAGATTTGGGGTCTACAAGTACACCAAGGGTCAAATCAAACCGACAGCATAACAGGGTTCAGGCTGCAAGCAAGGCATTCAGACTCGCAGAACTGGGCTCTCGGTCAAGGATTCAGCCAAGTGAAGCCTTGTAGGAAGCACCCACACCTGAATCTGCTGATAACTGCTCTGGGAGAGGCTTCTAGGGTCACTCCTATACCTGGGTACTGCTGACTGCTTATAACAGAAGACCCAGCTCCAGCAGCCTTACACAAGGAGATCACTTGAAACTCACATGCTTGAATTCCGTGTGACAGCTCCATTCTCAGGGTAGCACCAGATAACCCAGATGAGCTGTCTCCAAACCAGCTTCGTCTTGCCTGACGCACAGGGAACCAAAATACTGAAATGCCAAGGTTTGAGGCAAAAGAGGGTTTCTTGGCAAGTCAGTTGAGTGAGGAGGTGGGAGAACAGATCTTATCTGGCCACCCTGAAGGCATCAGAGTATTGACAGGATGATGAGTTATGAAGCAGGGCAGCATGCCCTTGCCTTGGAAGAATTGACATTGTTAAAATACCCATTATACCCAAAGCATTCTGCAGGTTCATTGTTCTATCAAATTACTCATGACGTTTCTCACAGAACTAGAACAATCCTAAAATTCATATGGAGCCATAAAAGATCAAGAGGGATGGAAAAAAGAAGGTTGGTGTGAAGGTTTGGTTTTTGTTTGGTTGATTGGGGGTATTTTGGGGGTTCTTTTTTGGCTGCACTGGATGACTCGGGGTTTTAACTCCACGACCAGGGATCAGACCCAGGCCCCCTGCAGTGATAGCATGGAGTGTTAACCACTGGACTGCCAGGGAATTCCCTGTACTCTTATGTAAAGAATAAATAACAAAACCCTACTGTATAGCACAATACCCTATGATAAACCACAATGGGTATTAGATATGTATGTACAACCAGATCACTTCACTATACAGCAGTAATTAACACTGTAAATCAACAATACTTCAATAAAAAGAAGCAGGGAGGTGTGGGGTGCATGGGGAAGGGTGATTGGAAAAGGTGCAGGGGTCATTCTGCACTAGTGGAACTAAGCTACAGGCCTCTGTAGGTTGGAAAGGTCACCAGGCGGGTGTCTGAGCATGCTCTGCTGGAGGGTGGGGGGTGGTGAGTGGTCCTAGCCAGCCTTAACCAGTTCATTTGCACCAGGTGCAGTTGAGACTCCCAAGTGCCTGGGAAATAACCCAGTCATCCATCTTAGTGTTCAGGCTCCTGGCCTCTTGGGAAACATAACAAATGTTAACCTTGATCAGTCAGGCAGGTAAAGCAGATTTGACTAATCCTCATGCACCATTTCAGCCCACTGCATCTTTGGATCATTCCTCAACCCTTTATTTAAGTGTTAAAATTTTATCTTTTTTGACTGTACCACACAGCTATGGGAGCTTAGTTCCCTGAATAAGGATCAAACTCGTTTCTCCTTCAGTGGATGCGCATTTTCTTAAGCACTCATCCACTGAGAAAGTCCCTTGTTCCTTAGTCTTGAGGAAGGAGTGGCAGTGCCCACTCTGAATACTTTTTGCTGATAAGGGGTGTGTAGGCCTAACAAGGACTTGAGTAATGGAGCTGTTAGCACTCACTTGAAAATGCTCTTATTCCTGATTTCAAGTTAACATTTTGACCTCAGTAAGCAAATAGCACCTATGTGCCAGCTGTCACAGCATTCACAGGCCAAAGTTGGTAATCAGATGTACCTTGGTGGGGAGGGGAGGGGAAAGCACACAGAATGTAAGTGTGAGACATATTGATAAACTTCACACATCAAGTCAGGTCATTGGCTTACTTTGACCTAAAGTGCCTCAGTTGTTAACCAGTTTAGCTGAAACACTTAGATGTTAAATATGGAAGAGACATGGGCCGGGAAAATAAAGTATGATTGCTACAATATCCTGGCCAAGTGGTCTCTTAAAGGGGAAAGACACAAGGAGAGGACCGAGTTTCAGCTTCCGGGGGACTGGAAATTGGGTGGAGTAGTCCAACCCGACCTTAACATCTGAGGGCTCTATATCCTAAGTGTCAGTGAAGGTAGAGGTGGTGGAAAATTGCTGACAGGCATAACTAAGGGGTCAGCATGATCAAATATAGAAAAAGGTTTGGGGTTACATATCCAACAGCTAGAGAGAGTACCTGCTTTTGCCAGAGTCTGAGAAATCCTAATCATTGTTCTTCCAAGCCCGGGAGGTCAAAAGTACAGAAAAGACATTCTGGTAACCTAACAAGTTATTTAAGTAACTTAACTTCTGGAGAATTTTATTTAACCAAAGCCAGCCCTGCAGTAGTCTTGTTCACCTTGGTTTCTTCCTCACAGCTTCTTTCTGGAAAGCAACTTAAGATCTGCTAGGGACTCACTTGCCCATTCAGAGAAGTCAGTGTCAGGGGTATGGAACCAGACAAGGTTTGAATGACCTTGGGTGATGTTTGTTTCCCTTCTACAGCAGGGTCTCTCTTTCCCATTGTGTTCCTCAAAAGGTCCAGTCCAGCAAGGATGGCACTGATCTTCTAGATGTTTAACCTTCTAAGATTCCAGGGTAGAGGTTCATTGTCTCCTCTAAGAGTTTCCTGGGAAACTTCTGCCTGCCAATACAGGGGACACCGGATCAGTCCCTGGTCTGGGAATATTCCACATGCCACAGAGCACATAGCTGCTTTGGGGAGGCACTAGTCCAGGCACCAGTTAGATCCTTGGCACTTTTCACTGACAAGGGCCCCGGTTCAATCCCAGGTTGGGGAACAAAGAACCCACAATCTGTGACTTAAAAAAATCGTAGCTGCTTCACATGAGTCTTCCCCATCTGACGGTCTAGAGACCAGGCTTTTCAAAATTTCTCCAGACACCTTAGTTATGAACATAGTCTCAAAGCTAGATATTTGAAACAGTAAGTGGCCCCCAGATTGATCAGAAAGTCCAAAAATTGATTTACTGTCAGTCCTGCGAGGTTCTATATGCTGGAAATTGATGGACTCGGCAGGATTTAGGGGAGCCCTTAGGTTCCTTGATCTCTATCATTCTCAGCTGTCTCAGCCATCTGGTGTGCCACTTGTCTTATCTTCTTCCAGAGTCTTCCTTAGGATGGCACAATCTTTTTTGGGGTCCCTTCTGTTTGAAATATGCACAGTGGTGGTGGGGGGATGTCTTTTTTGTTGTTGTTGTGCTATGTGGCATATAGGATCTTAGTTCTCCGACCAAGAATCAAGCCCACACACCCTGCAGTGGAAGTGTGAAGTCTTAACCACTGGATTGCCAGGGAAGTCCCAGAGGTCTCACTATTGATTGCCCCATTTATGTAGAAGATTGGGGCCTCCTACCTTTTGCCGAGTCCTTTGTAGGGTCTTCACCTTGGTCCAGCTCTTCCCTCTGTGAAGACAAAGTGGCCTATTTCATTCTCTTGTTCCCTTCTGAGCCCGCGCTACCATCAGAAACTCAGGCAATCTCAGCAGGTTAAGACATAGGCATTCCAAGAGCACCTTCCATTTTTTGTGTATGGCAGAAGTGGGAGGGGGCACTCTCGACCAATAATTCTTACTAACCACCTTTAGAGTCTCTGGGGCCTCAGGGTCTGTATCTGTATAATGCCTCTAAGCTTTGAAGACCCTTGCTAGAAATTCTGAAAGACCCTCTTTTGGGTTCCATTTATCTCTTGTACTTTTAAAGCTTCTTCATTTGCGCATCCCTCTTTGAATCAGTCTCAAGTTTTGGCCTTTCCCCAGCATTTGCATCCCACTTAGCATCCGCTGTTGACATAGCCAGGCTCACAGCCTCCTACGCCAGCTTGCCAGGGCTACATAACTGCCTCCACATGAGTTTTATCCAGCACCATTCTGTGATCTGAAATGAGAAAGGGTATTGAATGAATTTTGAACATCTGCCCAGGTCTGATTTGGAGTTTAAAAAAAAAAAATTTTTTTTTTTAAGTGAAAAAAGAATTCTTCCATTCTCTTTGCTTCGTCTCTGTAAGTTGGCATATTGTTCTTCCAATTAAGTAAATCTGAAGTTGAAAGCGAGACTGGACCCAGACCATTCCCATTGGCTGCCCGGTCTCAGCATTCCCATCCCTAGTGGGGACTTGCCTTGTTGGGCGTTGGCCCACCTGAGTTTGTGTAGCTCCCTGGCCCAGTCAAGTGACAGGTATACGAAGGGTGAGGTCACTCCTGTGGGCCCCACAAAGACCGGAGGGCCCCAAGCCTGAGGCTGTGCTCAGAAGCCGCCTCACGTAGGGTCGACAGCAAACCCCACTTGCCACTAGGATTAAGTAAAACAGGCTTCTCTGCCTTCCCTTCCTGTTGGACCATAACCTGACATCTTTGCACAGGTTTATTCTGATAAAATCACTGTACCTAAGGTACTTTATCCCATTTTTCTTCCCATTTACAAAGTAAATCCAGTTGCAGAGGGATATTGTAAATGCAGGATCCATTCACAGGCCATTTTGCTCAGGAGTCTACAGGATATTGTGGTCATGCTGTGTTACCAAAAACTACCATCACTTTCTTTTCCATGGATTCATACCTGAGAGTCTCCCAGTTTTGGAAAATGCAGCCTAGAAAGCTGTAAGGGAGAACTGAGTACTTCCCGTTTTGAAGGGGCTTTGCTTCCAGGTGGTCCCAGTAATGAAGTCTTTCTAAGGGTCCTTGCTGCCATTACCAAGCTCAATCCCCAAATGTCAACTCTTTTATTAAATATTTACTTATTTTTGGCTAGGCTGGGTCTTCATTGGTGCACGCATGGGCTTTCTCTAGTGGCAGAGAGAGGGAACTACTGTATGTTGTGGTTCACAGGCTTCTCATTGCAGTGACTTCTCCAGTTGTGGGGCACAGGCTCTGGGGTGCTCAGGCTTGATTGCCCCACGGCATGTGGGATCCTCGCAGGCCAGGGCTCCAGCCTGTGTCCCCTGAACTGGCAGGCAGATTCTTTACCACGGAGCCATCAGGGAAGTCCCCCCAGCAGGCGATTCTGAACAACTGGAACAATCAGATGAAGATGGACAGAGACAAGACCCAAACAAACAAGGTCAGCAACCAAAAACCCCTGGCCTCCAATGCAGGTAGAGGGTACCTCAGCAGCTGTGACCTTTTGTATTGTCTGCCAGAATCCTTCCGGGTAGACGGGCCCCCAGCCCATGACCTGGTCAGGATTATCGGATGGTTTAAGCACGGCTGGATTTCTCTGATGGTGTTACCCACAAGGCATCTTCCAAACCAGCTGCTGTGAAATGAAACGTCGGTGGCACCTGGCAGGGGAGATTCGGGGGAGGTCCTGGAACAAGTGGACCAGGCAGCTGCTTGGACCCGTCCGTGGGCTCTCAGTGCCAGCCAAGGGCCAACAAGCATAAAGTCCACCTGGACTTTCCCTCCTACCTGGCTCCACAAACGTGTTAGCCAGTCAGCTCTGTCCTGTGGCATCGCACAGAGAGCCAAACGCTGAGATGCCGAGTTTGGGGACAAAGAAAGGGTTTATTCCAGCCACGAGAGGAGATGGGAAAAGAGATCCTGAATCTGACTCCCGGAAGTGGAGGGGCTCAGTGTGTGTACAGGATGACAGAGAGGCAGAGCTGGTGAGGGATGGGGAGAGGAGACTGGAAAGGGGCAGGAGTCCTGGGCACAGGTATAATGAAGCCACAAGGAGGTTGTGGGAGCGGGCACCCACTCACGCTGGCGGAGGTGGAGAGTGGGTGGTTCCATCCAGCCTTAACCAGCTTAGCTGAGGCTCCAAGGTCCTGGAACATAACCCAGGCAGACACTGTTGAGGCTACCTGCTGCTTGAGAGGATACCCAAGTGTCCTTGATTAGTGGAGACAGGTGAAATGGATCTGATCAATCATCACCTACCGTTTCAAAACCATCGCTCCTGTGTCTGTAAAGAGCAAGGCCACCTTTACTTAGGTCTATGGCCCAATTGAGTCAAGTTCCCATTTGGAAACCAAGCAAAGTGGACAGAGTTAGTGAAACCCCTAATTGACTTCAGTCTGGACTCCTGAACCAAACACTGGCCACAGGGCTGGGACCACACGGCGTACGTTAGGCTTAGATGTATCAGGTGCCTCCCAGGTTATCCCTGCTCACCTCCACCTGCAAACTGGCCTCACTGCCAGACCACATGGCAGACCTCCATGGTGGTGGTAGGAGGTTGGAGCTTATAGGAAGAAGCCCAGTATCCCCGGTGATTCCTTTGCCTGAACACACACCTGTACTATACAACCCAGTAACCCTACTCCTAGATATTCAAGAAAATTGACAGCCTCCTTCCACACACAGACTTTATATTTGTATATTTGTATTCATAATGGCCGTAAACTGGAGACAACCAATTAGAGAGATGATAAACAGATTCTGACTTATCCCTACAAAGAAAGGAACTCCTATCAGTAAATGCGGCAACCTGAACATGTCTTTAAAACCTTGTGCTGTTGCTAAAGAAGCACACACAAAGAGTACACAATGTACAGTTCTGTTATGTGAAATCCCAGAACAAGCTAAACTTCAGTTTGCCTGGGGCTGGAGGTCAGGAAAGAGCACTGACCACAAGCGCACATGAGGGAACTTCCTGGAGTGTTGGAACTACTCCGTGTCTTGACTGGCAGTGGTTTGGGTGCCTACAGCCTTCAGAAGGTACTCTTTTTTTTTTTTTTTAATTTTCATAAGGCCTTCAGGATCTTAGTTCCTTGACCAGGGATCAAGCCCATGCTCCCTGCAGTGGATTCTTAACCACTGGACCACCCAGGGTAGTCCCAAAAGGTACTCTTGAGATGAGGTTATTTTCTTCTTTGCAAATTATACCTCAATGAAATTGACAAAATATACTTTTCCTGGTGATAATATGGCCTCTTGTAGACAGTGTGTCTCACCAGGAAAGCTGGTAAACACCTGACTTGGGAGTCGAGACCCAAACTCTGCCCATCTCAGGATGAGCTGTGTGTGCTGCACACAGGTGACTTCCACAAGCAAGGTGGCCTCTGAGCAGTGCGGCAGAGGCTGCTGTGACCTGCTGGGCCAGCCTGTGTCAGAGGCTGTTCTCCAAAGCTCCAAGAAACAAGTGGGTGCTGGTGGCAGCATTACTAGTGTGGATTTCAAACAATAGCAGTTGGCAGTGCCTGGTGGGAAGAGAGCCTAGAAAAATTACTCAAGAGGAATTCCATGCAGATCAACCTGCTGTGTAACTTTTCTAGCTTCCATTTAGTAGGAAGGGAAACACACGCTCTGAAGGTGAGGTGAGACTGAAACTTGGGAAAACGCATCTTGATGTAAGAGATAATTACAGGTTGTAAGAAAAGGCATTCCAGTCACAGGAACCCTTTCTAAAACTAGTAGTTCTCAAGCCAGAATCACATCAGAATCTTGACCTTTTAAACATTTCAATTTCTCTTTTTATCGTAGTACACAAATACGGGTTTTGTTTTGTTTTTAATTAATTTTATTTCTTGGCTGCATGGTACAGCAAGAGGGATCTTAGTTCTCTAACCAGAGATCGTACCTGAGCCCTCGAAGGGGAAGCTGGGAGTCTTAACTCCTGGACTTCAGGGAAGTCCCAAACATGGTATTTTTTTGAAGTGAATATGGTTTTATGTTAATAGTATTAAAGGATGTATATTTACAAAAAAGAACAAACATCAGTCCCCTTGTAATCTCACTCCTGTTCCTTAGACATTTAAGCTTTTTAACCTTAAGTGTACAGCTTGATGAATTTTTACACATGTATCCACCTAACCTCACCCACATCAAGATCCAGACCATTCCAGCATCCTCAAATACTCACTGGCACCTTGTCCAGTTAATACTGCCTTGCCTCAAGACAAGTATTCTCATGACATCTGTCACCATCAAATAGTTTTAAGGTGACCATCTGAAATGATTTTTGCCATTTCATCTAGTGAAGTGAAAGTCACTCAGTCCTTTCCAACTCTTTGTGACCCCATGGAAATTCTCCAGGCCAGAATATTGGAGTGGGAAGCCTTTCCCTTCTCCAGATTTTCCCAACCCCAGGATCGATCCCAGGTCTCCTGCATTGAAGGCAGATTCTTTACCAGCTGAGCCACCAGGGAAGCCCATTTCTTCTAGTACTTTCTCCATAATTCTAAATAATTGTACACTGCTATTCCTTGGTTTGCCAACTAGGAGCTTCCTACTTTGGTAGATCTGACTTCCTTGTTTACTCTCCTTCCTTACCCACTGACGGAGAAGGCAATGGCACCCCACTCCAGTACTCGCCTGGAAAATCCCATGGACGGAGGAGCCTGGTGGGCTGCAGTCCATGGGGTCGCAGCTGAGCGACTTCACTTTTACTTCTCACTTTCATGCATTGGAGAAGGAAATGGCAACCCACTCCAGTGTTCTTGACTGGAGAATCCCAGGGACGGCGGAGCCTGGTGGGTTGCCGTCCATGGGGTCGCACAGAGTTGGACACGACTGACGCGACTTAGCAGCAGCAGCAGCAGCAGCAGCAGCAGCAGCATACCCACTGAAGCTGAGAAATTCTCAGGTTTCTATACCGCAGCACACACCACCCATTCTGGGAACCTGGGTCCTTTAAGCACCGCAGGTGATCCTAAGTGGCACTGAGCCCAGAGGGCTCCAAGCCGGTGATGACCCTGAAACTGACATGAAACCAGCCTGACAACACCAGAATGTTTGCCGAGAGGGGCTCTGAAGAGTTAAACTAGGACACATCAAGCTCTGGACTAATCTGTAGTTGGAAGGAAGTCATGAGAAATACCAGCGTGTTTCTAAGATTTTTATTGATCATCAGGTGTGTTCTCACGGCTCTCCACCCCTTTCTCCCAGGCAGCCACACACTGTACAGGCTCTTAGTTTAACTCGACCAGTAGGGCTTTCTCTAAGGAGTGTGGACACTGGGCCTGCCTGCCTTTAGAGGAAGGCTGGTTTGCACCTGATTGGCACCATAAGCAGGGCAGGCAGTTTCTTTCCTTTGGAGAAACCTCTCCAGCCTGGAAGGGCCTCCCAGGTGGTGCTAGTGGTATAGAATCTGCCTACCAATGCAGGAGGTGCAAGAGATGTCAGTTCAATCCCTGGGTTGGGAAGAGGAAATGGCACCCCTCTTGCCTGAAGAATCCATGGACAGGGGAGCCTGGTGGGCTATAGCCCATGGGGCCTCAAAGAGCCGGACTCAACTGAATGAGCCTGTGTGCGTGCGCATGCACTCTCTCTCTTCCCCCCACTTTGCTGCCATGCCCTTCAACCCGAAGACCCCTCACTGAACCTCAGCTGGGGAGCATCTCCAGGCTGTGTCCCCACGGCTAGGAGAGGCAGGGCTCCTCTCGCCTCCCCACATTTCTGATTCCTTTTTCTCACTCAGACCCCAAGCTTTGCAGCAGCTTCACCAACCAAGAGGGGTGCTCCCTTGGTTCCCCCTGCCTGGATGGCTCTGTCCTCGCCACATCCTCTTAGCCTCTGGCATCATCTGGGTGGATGCCCCGCCAGCAACCCGCTGATGCCGGTCTGCACAAAGAACCTTACTCTCTGCCTGCTCCCAGGGCAAGGACGGGACCTGCTTCCTCTCTCCTCCAGGGCAGCCCTTTCTCCTGCCCCGTCCTCCCCACGCGGTGAGTGCCTGGGTGTGTCTGACCACCTGGAAAGGGTCTTTATAGCAATGATGTCATTGCTGCCAAATCCCAGGCATGAAATAGCCTCCTCGGTGGGCTCGAGGAGAACCGAGGCTGGGATCACCTGTGAGTTCTCTCTTCCTCTCGGAAAGGGCATGTGCCTGTGAGGCAGCAGGTACGTGAGAATGGGGAATGGCTGGTTTAATGAGGGAGAAACATGTTTAGAATGCTTTTTAAAAAAAAAGCACAAGGTCACAGCAAATGCACTTCAGCAGCTGGAAATCCAGCGGGGGGCTCAGCCTCGGGGCCATGACGGCTCTCCTCTCCTGCAGACCCCAACTTCCTGCCCCGGGATACGCTCCCTGGTTCGCTGAGGCAGGACCGTTGAGCACTGAGTGGGGAGACCTGGGCACCCGGTCCAGGGGGGAGGCTGCCCCAGCTGGAGCCACAATCCCCTAGCAGACTCAGGGCCGGCAGAAACCTAAGTCACTTGGTGCCCTTGGCACAGACCCAGGGTCTGGGGGAGGCACAGTCCGAAGCCACCAGCTTGCCTCCCTCCAGGCGCCCGCACTCGAGATCCAGCTGGTCCTGGTCTTCCTCTGGGAGCCTGGGGAAGGGTGAGAGGATGGAGAGGGCTTCAGGAGGACGGGCCCTCCTGGCCTGTGCGGCCGCTGCCTGTGTACTGCTCGATCGCCGCCCGGAGCCGGGGTCAGGGAAAGAGCCCTGGGGCGGGGGCCAGGAGGCCGCACCCCCTCCTGCCCCAGGTGTCCGCTGGGTGGCCCTGGGCAAACCACCAAACCTGAGAGCACACCGCTTATCCAGAGAAGAGGGTGACCGTCCTCCTTGGGCAAATGCGTGAGGGACCCAAACAAAGGATGGCATGCTGGGGACTAAGTGAAACTGAGGTACNGAAGTAAACAGAGGAGGACACTCAATACACCTGTGAGCCCCTGGGAGATCTCAGATACCTATTCAGGACTACCAGTGAGTGTCATTCTAATGAACACCCCCAAAATCTGGTTTCTGGAGATAAGATTTCTCAGAATATCTCTAAAGAGCCAACACAGTTTGGTAGAGCTAGTACTCCAAAACAGACAGGAGATAGATCTTCTGATCCCTGAACAAGGAAGGACTTGAGCCATGCTGGTGATGTGAATTTAAACTTGGCTAATGCCCCTACTAGTCCTTGTTATGCTACACTGATGATGCTTATGATTATTCCATGTACTGTCAATTGTCTAACTTGTTTTGTCTCTGCCCAAATCAACAAGCTACAACATGCAGTGCCAGTTCAACAAAGATATAAAACTACAGCCTACCGTGAAAAATATCACTCACCCTTAGATGGACACCGCTATAAGGACTCTGAGGCTTGAGACTAGCAAGAGGGGGAGGCTCAATACCCCTCGCAGTCCCAGTTCAGCAGGAAGTAGCCAGAAAGACCTCGACGCCCCTATTCCCAAAGAATTGGGCCTCCCATCTCTTGAGGGGGGAATGTTAGGTAGGTAGAATAGGGAAAAGGAGTCCAAAATGGCAGTGGCTAAAAGACAAGGAAGGGAAAAGCCGGCGAAAATAGAACAAAAGAAGGACTGAGGACCAGAGTGAGGACCTCAGGTAAAACAAACAACACTCCTGGCTGGCCCAATTTACACAGGACAGGCCCAGGGAGAGATAAACATGTAAACAGAGGAGCCAGAGCCAGCTCTCTCTCTCCCACACGTGCTGGGGCGCTCTTCTCGTGCCTTTGTATCAATGTGCCCTCACACCTCAAAGATGGATTTTCCTGCTATCTTCTAAATAAAATAGAGCTGTAACACTGATTTGTCTAAGAGCTATAACATGGTCCAAGAGCTATAACATGGTCTATCCAAGACCTGAGAGTTGTGACATGCCAAAGGGGCTTTAATGTCCGTCACTCCAAATTTTTGTTGTGACAAGACAAAGAACCGAGGAACATACACCCGTGTGACAGTTTGGAGAGCAAGTCTCTTCCCAATAGGGGTACTGGGCACTCAGGAATGTAGAGGAATTCATGAATCACTTGGTGCCCCCCATCTGATATTTTCTGGGCTGGCACAATGATTTACCCCAGCTACAGCGGTAGTCTTTTTGGACAGTGGTGCCACAGGATTTGTTACTACCGACAGTTCTGCTCCTGTATCCACCGTGAAGTCACTGTTCTGGTCCCCCACTTTTAAGGTTACCATGGGCTCTCGGGGACCTGATATCTCAGCCCCGGCAGCCCTATTTAATTTCCAAGTCAGCAAGCTCCACACCTGCGGGAGCTTCCTCTTCCTTCCTTGCCTTAGGGCATTCATTCTTCCAGTGGCCAAAAGCTTGGCACCAGGCACACTGGTTTGGCTGTAACGGGGCCGGGGTCTCCGTTGGGACCGGCTGAAGGACTGTCCTGTCCCTGGGACAGATGAGGTTTTACAGAGGGCCCGAGATAGACTTTCCCAGAGCAGCAGCTAGCATTGCAAATCTCTTGTCTGTTCTCTTTCGTTCCCTCTGGCTCTCTGGCAGAGCGCAGTCTCTGCTTAATTCCAACGTCTCCCTCCCCTCCCCTTTTAGTCAGTACTCACCGGGAAAGGCGGGTAGTTTGGCTGGAGCGAATCCTGGAAGTGCTGACCAGAGGCTTCTGTCACCTGGGTCCGAGCCTGCTGAGGTCGCGGCTCTAGACCTCGGGGAGAGCTGGCGACCTCGGGGAGAGCTGGCGGAGGAGCAGCGGCTGCTGCAGGACTTCACCTGGCCCTGGGTTGGGCATTAAGGCGGCCTCCGATCCTGGTGGGGCACTGAGGCAGGAGCGTCATTATCCAGTATGGGGGAGGGGTCAGGTTGTCCCCGTCCAAATCCTGTGGAATTCCATTTTTTATCATCAGTCAATTTTTGTGCCATTAATATTTTTCCCTTTCCCTTCTGGATACAGAACCTTGTCCAAGTAGGAGGGTCTTGAACTAACCATAGCCATGAGTCAATGTATGGATATTGATCTGGGTGTCCTGGCTCTCCTGTGACTACTGTATAGACTGCTTCCACTATTTTTAAGTTCATGGTGTTCTCTGCTGGCCATTCTACTCCCATAGGGGGCCATTTGACCTCACAGAGTATGTGGAGGCTGTTAGGCTTCATCTTCACCCATAGTCTCCTCCTAATCCCTTCTCAAAATTTTTAATCATGCACTCCAATACAGCTGCCTTAGATTCACTTTCCCCCATCTTGCTTACCTTCTCGGACCTTCTACTTTTCCTTTTCGTTCTGTCTACGAAGTTCTCAGTACCCTATGTACTTCCGATATTTCCATTCAATGACACTTAAACTGCCGTTCTGCCTCCTTCCTAACTGGGGTGAGAAGAGCCTTACCTGCCAGGTCCCAGAGGGAGAAGGGGGATCGGCGTGCCTCCACCTTCCGGCCAGCACAGCCGAACCAGAGCACCACGTGGTCCAAGACTGTTTCTCCCTTAAAGTCCGTTCTGCCTTGGTGGGGTTGATCAGGTGTGGATGAAATCACAAATGGGTTAAATATACCATGTCCCAGGCCATCTCTGGAAAAGCCAATTCATACTTATGTATCCTTCTAGCCTAACAATTCCGAGGGGGTCAGGAATTTCACAGCAGACGGGACACTTCCTGGGGGAGGGCAGAATATGACCATACAAGGACCAGTTTCCTATCCTAAAAATCCCCTGGCAATCGCTGGTAATAATTTTCCCTTAGACGGTGTGGATACACCTCCTAAATGACCTTCACAAATTTCCTTCTTAAACTGTAGCACGCTCGTCGACCTGTGTCAAGCAATCGCTGCTGCCTGCCTATTCCAGGCCCCTGTGGGTCCGTGCCCCTCCTAGTCCCTCCCAGGAGAGTGATCAGGCCCCCTCTTCCACTCTGCCGGGTGAGTTCCTCCTCACCTGAGCACTCAGTTCCCTTGCTGCCGTTCACTACCTGCCAAAGCGAAGAAACCAGGCGTTGAAAGGCTGAATTCTTCCGGAGGGGCAAGGCGCCTTCCCCCCTTTAGGAGATTCAACCCACAAAGCCTCGGGGCAGCCTCAAATGAGACCTGTCTCCTCAAAGTGAGGAGTTTCCCGGCCAATGCACCAAATGTTGTAGCCACACGTTCTGGGAAACAAACTCTCNGTTGAGGGGGGCAGAGTGGGAAAGAGGCTCAAGAGGGAGGGGATATATGTGTATTTATGGCTGACTCATGTAGTATGGCAGAAACCAACACAACATTGTAAAGCAGTTATCCTCCAAATAAAAAAAAATCTTCACCTCGAAAAAAGATGTTTCCATGTCCTACGCCCTGGTGTAGGGAACTGGAAGGTGGAGGGGTGGGGCAGCTGTCCATCCCAGCCCAATCTTTCCAGAACATAAATTGTAGTATGTCACAAGAGCGGTATCATGGTTCCTATTGCTCAGATGGGTAATTCCACTTTGGGGAAGAAATCCAAGAACAGAAAGAGAAAATGAACGTTCTCAAAATTTCCTGCTGCTATTTATAAAGATAAAATGGAAACCACCCAGATGCTCAGCAGTCAGGAAATAACTAGGCAAATTATGGGATCTCAACATGATGGAAAATTACAGTGCTCTTAAAGATGACAGGCACACCGAAGACGTGGTTAGGCAAGAAAATGTAAATAAGAAGTCATGCCAAGTGGGAAAAAGCAGACCATGCCAGCAAGCCCATGGCGCTCACCACGCCGAGCAGCACACACGTTAGTGATGACAGGAAGTGGCCTGGCACACATCTGACACAGGCTTAGTTCCTCGCTAGCAGTGTTCAGAATGGCAGAGACAGAAGTTCCATGTCTGACAACAGCTGGGAGAGGTCAACAGCTGGGAGAGGAACCTAAAAGAACTTCCAGACTGAGGGGTGACAACCTCACCCCTTCTGAAACCCCAAAGACCAGAAGACCAGACTGCACAAGGTGCACACAGCCATCCCTGGGCAGTTCATTTCCTCTCTGGCTGGACTCCACAGGCCGGGGCCCAGGGGACGGGCTGGGTGGGAGCTTTGGAGGGGATGAGAAGGAACCTGGGCTGGCTTTGAGCTGTAAGTCAGAGGGCAGGGCACCCCTGAGCATCTTACAACTGTGGCTGCAGCAGACGGGCTCCTGCTGCCCAGCCCCGACCTCCTGGGAACAGTCACTGCCTAATCACCAGATCTTGGAGAAGGCGGCTATCACTGCAGAGGAGCGCGATGGGGCCTGGCCACCCCTTACTCAAATTCTGGTTCTGTGACTTGCAAGCTACGTGACCTTAGGCAAGTTCCCTGACTTTTCAGAGCTTCATGAGGCCTGAGATCGTGTCCAAAAGGCCAAGGGCGTGTAGTATACACTCCAATGAGGAGTCTCCAGTCTGCTGGGTGGTGTGTAAATCTTCATGTCTGATCCTCATCTGATGCTTGCCAAGATGATCCTACCCTTCTCTGTCTTAGCCCCAGGCCATCTGGCTCTCTCCCTGGGCCTTCCGCACCCAGCTCCACCCATTCCATTCCTTGCAGCTCAGACTCCACTAACCTGTTCCCATTGTTAGCAAAAATTGTGGTGTGGGAAAAGCACTGTTTAGAGATAAAAGTCGGAGAAGGCAATGGCAACCCACTCCAGTACTCTTGCCTGGAAAATCCCATGGACGGAGGAGCCTGGTAGGCTGCAGTCCATGAGGTTGCAAAGAGTCGGACACAACTGAGTGACTTCACTTTCACTTCACTTTTATGCATTGGAGAAGGAAATGGCAACCCACTCCAGTGTTCTTGCCTGGAGAATCCCAAGGACAGTGAAGCCTGGTGGGCTGCTATCTATGGGTCGCACAGAGTCGGACACGACTGAAGCAACTTAGCAGCAGCAGCAGAGATAAAAGTAAATTCTAAAAATTTGGGGGGCTTCCCTGGTAGCTCAGATGGTAAAGAATCAGCCTGCCATTCAGGAGACCTGGGTTTGGTTCCTGGGTCGGGAAGAACTGGAGGAGGATATGGAAACCCACTCCAGTATTCTTGCCTGGAGAATCCCCATGGACAGAGGAGCCTGGCAGGCTATAGTTCACGGGGTCACAAAGAGTCGGACATGACTGAGCAATTGAACTGAACTGAACTTCCTCACCCCTGGGAAACCCAGCTGATCTTAAACCAGTGGCTAGTGAACATAATGACTGATGGCACATGTGTGCAGGTTAAGTTGCCTCAGTCGTGTCTCTCTGCAACCTGTGGACTGTAGCCTGCCAAGCTCCCCTGTATGTGGGATTCTCGAGGCAAGAATACTGGAGTGGGTTGCCATGCCCTCTTCCAGGGGATCTTCCTTACCCAGGGATCGAACCTGTGCATCTTGTGTCTCCTGGCGGGTTCTTTACCACTAGTGCCACCTGTGAAGCACTGAAACGTTCTCCTTTCCTCTTAACCTCTTGAGGAAGGAGCTGTGTCTATGTCCGGCTGTGTGTACTACTGGCACTTCGGCGTGTCCCAGGGGTCCATGCCTCCCAACTAGTGAGCCCAGCCTTTGCCAGCCAACCCAGCCCCTCTACCAGCTGCCCGCCTGTCCTCAGCTGCTCTTTTCCACCCCTGTCTCAGTGCCTCCTACAGCTTCTGGACGTCGTCCAGAACTCAGGAGAATTCTACAACTCCACAACCATCATATTCAGGATTTTAACTGCTTGAGACCCAAGTCTTCACTTTAGTCTTTTTGCAAGGGGCATTTTGGAAGTTCCTTTTTGAAAAAAGCTTATCGAGACTTTGTGATATATTTTCTGATTATATATACTTGTGTCACAAATGATTGATCCTACGTGCTAAGTTTTAAAAGAATTTAAGATCCATTTGCAATTGGGGTAGTTCAGCCCATCTCCCCTCTTGGAGGACCCCAGTCACAGGAAGGCCATTTGTTCAGGTGATATCCAAAGTCACTGTGGACCAAACCTGTCTGATGTGAGGCCGGAGGGCAGGGAACTTTTGCTTCACCAGTTTTCTGATGATACTTGCTCCGCTGAGTGAGTCTCAGGAGATGGGGTGCTAAGTCCTTGCCCAGGTCACCCTCCACCCCCCCATCAGCTCCAGGCACTTTCTAGGAACCCACCAAGTTCCCACTGGCCTTCACTTTGCAGACCCAGCCGGGCTGGGTCTGGCAGAAACCATTATATTCTGATCTCTTGGGCTACCATTCCTCAACCATTTCCCCCTACTTCTAGAGCATACTATTTATGGAACACCTAGAACATTCCAGAAAGCTGGAGAGAAGAAAAATAATCACTTGTAATAATCACTTGTGGCTCCAGTGATAAATTAGTATACTTCCTTTCAGTACTTTTTCTCTGCAAGTATATTTACCGTCTTAGGATCATGCCCCTCCCCTGCCCACCTATCCCCTTCTCACCTGGGTGTGTCTCAGCAGGGGGAGGGTAGCATGGTGGGCTGAGCAGAAAGCCTGGCTGGTCTCCCAGGCCTCGGCTTGGGCAGCGAGGTAGTAGCACTGCCCCTCGGACCACATCCAGCCCTGGGGGCATGGTCGGCATCTGNAAAAAAAAAATCAAATTTTGAGAATTTGCTATTCTACAGTCACATGAATTTATATTGAAATGAAGAATCAGGGTAACACCACCAGGGCAAATTTTCAAAGCTCTAAGTCCTCGACATTCTATCACCACCTACACGTCAATTTTTACCTTTTTCACTGGCTGACTTTGTTAGTGTAGACTCAGCTCTGGGGCTCACGTGTTCCGGCAACACAGCCACCCGGGACCACACAAAACCAGCGACAGCAGAACTTGCCCTGAATCCACAAGACAGCAGTGGCACAGCTCCGCATCACAGAGCTTCCCCCAGAAAGCTGACCCCAGCAGGGCAAGGAACGCCTTTCCACACTGAAAGTGTTCTAGCACAGCTAATGTAATGCTATTGTTTAGATAATGACACTTTTTTTTTTTAATCTCCTAGTTGCCCATTTGTTCCTGTAGACATTACCATGATGTTGTTTACTCTATAGGAAAAATCAGAAAATCGCTTGTAGGAAATGTGCAAAGGTGTTCTTATTAGCAACGGTTTCTCCTTTGGGTCCGTCTTCTGTACTGAAGGGCCCCAGGTAGATGGCACTGCACACCATTCAGCAGGACCGGGCTGGCCAAAGGCCCCTTCACCCTGTGTGCTTCACACTGGAGCCCGCGAGGACCCTGGTCTCAGTGCTCAAGACACTCCTGCCCCAACCAGACCTCCTTGTCCCCTCCAGCTCACTCACACCCTCTTCTACAATGACAGCATAAGATGAGGAAGGCGTGGGAGGCCGGGGACCAAGGCAGGGAAGACAAAGACAGGAAGACCTGTGTCCCATCCTCTTTCCTTTAAGCAACACTGGCTTGAATCCACAAAACAAAAAAAAAACTACAGAGTAGGAAAGATTCTCCTCCCAACAGTCCAGCTGCCTCTGACTTTGAAACCTCCAGACAAAGTCCAGGAATGCCCTTCAGTCTTCTAAACGCCCTTCAGGTTCAATACCTGGATTCCATTTTGCACAGAAAAATGTGGAGACTCTAGCAGAGGGGAATAACCCAGGGGCAGGTTCCAAAGTTCTTCTATGACCCAACCCCTCCTCTAGGACGGTGGTCTATTTCAGGGGATTTCAGTAAACTGGGTCCCAGAGCTTCCAAAGCCCTGGTGAAGCCTGCAGGAACTCTTGGAGAAGAAGAATGTTGGTTTCAGAAGCATCGTTTTGAACAAGCAAAATTCAAAACTTCACAGTTCACATTTCTTGATCAGAAAGGAAGCTCAATGAGTCCAACCATGAAGAAAACTATTTTAGAAAAGGCAAAAAAAGGACTGATTTGTCAGCTGGCTGAAAAAGTACCTTTGCGGGGAGTAAACATCAAATATTAGGTCAGTCGGTGACCATAGAACTTTTTACAGTCTTGAACTCACAAGACCCGGAAAGCACATCAAGGAGGCAGAAGTGCCTCCTTCTGCTCAGCTTCTGGGTCACCCAGGCCAGCGTGCCGCCATCGCTGCGCCACATCTGAGCTCCTCTGTGCTCTCAGCTCCTGCTGGCAGTAACCACCGCCTTCACACCACATGTGCCCGGTTCCCAAAAGCACCTACTTCTTGGACCTCAGATTCTGCAGATTGCGAGGTGTGAAAACTTCCTCTGCCACCCACGTCGTTTTAACCGAGATGAGGCCAGGAAGGGACAGCCCATCTCAAAGCATACCGAATTAGGAGATCGACTTACGCAAGACGACCTGCCCGTTTTAAAAAAAGCGCCACGACCTCCGCTGTGGCCCTAATGCCTGCTGTGACAAGGCTTCACAGTTACTTTATTTGGTAAAACCTCAAGGCTGTCTTTTGCCACGGGCACAATTTCCCATGGACAGCTAGTAGGAAATCAGTCATGTTACTACAGGAGACACGTCTAGTAAGCAGACATTTGAGAAAGGAGTAAAAGGCAGCACGCCTGGGCCTCCCAGCAACACATCCCTCACTCACGTGCCTTCCCTCTGATGCTCGTCTGGGACACGGTGGGCTACCCCCACACCGACGAGTGCTCCTCAGTGGCTTCTGGCTGTCCAAGCTCTCCCGGTCCTTCTCCTCCATCTCTCAACAGTTCGTAAAATTTAACAAAAAACAAGGACCATTTTGATAATAGAGCGGGGGAATTATTTTTATATTGAGAGCTTATTCACTTATTTCAAAGATTCAATGCTTGCTCAAATCATTCACATTTTTTTAAATGGGGATATAAGTGCTTTACAGTGCTGTGTTAGTTTCTGCTGTACAGGAGCTGAATCAGGCGTATGCATACAAACATCCCTCCTTCCTAAACCTTCCTCCTACCCCTCATCCCATCCCTCTAGGTCATCACAGAGCATCAGGCTGAGCCATACAGCAGCTTCCCACTAACTATACATATGCCAATGCTAATCTCTCAATTTGTCCCCACCCTTCACCTCCCTGTGACTTCCCAGGTGGTGCAGTGGTGAAGAATATGCCTGCCAAGGCCAGAGACGTGGGTTCGATCCCTGGGTTGGGAAAATTGCCTGGAGGAGAAAATGGCAACCCATTCCAGTATTCTTGCCTGGAGAACCCCATGGACAGAGAAGCCTAGAAGGCTACAGTCCATGAGTTTGCAAAGAGTCAGATACGATTGAGCGGCTGACACACACACACGATCGGGGCCACACACCCATCCCTTATGTCTGCGTCTCAATTCCTGCCCTGCAAATAGGGTCATCTGTACCATTTTTCTAGATTCCACATACACGTGTTAATAAACGGTGTTTGTTTTTCTCTTTCTGACTTACTTCACTCTGTATGACAGCCTCTAGGTCCTTCACCGCAACACTATTTACAACAGCCAGGACAAGGAAGCAACCTAGATGTCTACTGAAAGACAAACGGATAAAGCAGATGTGGTACCTACATACAAAGGAGTATTACTCAGCCATAAAAAGCAATGAAAGTGGTTCATTTGTAGAGACTCACGACATCTTTCTCAGGATGGCCTTTAGAGCCAGGCTGAGTTAAAATTACAATGCAACCTTCATGGGGAGCAGTGTTCCCCAAGGAGGGTCATCTACTTCCTTCATCAGACTGCCTCTGGCTAACTGTGGCTGAAATTCAAGTTCACCTTCAAAGCAAAAATTTACCAAAATGAGAATATTAAGATAATAAGATATTAAGATAAATGTACTGTAGAGGCTGAAGGCAAATTCTAAAAGTCTGGAAAACACTCTGAACAACGGTAACACTAAAAGCCGTATAAACACTCCCAGAGCAAGCCCCCCTCCCGCCCCTGCCCAGGCAATCCCACAGGCTCTGTCTTTAAGCTGGTACTCTCTATGCTGTGTCCTCACTGCTGCTCTCCATCACCAAACCTACTGGACCCACGTTTTCCAGACTGTTAGTAATTCCAAAGTCCTGCCAGGATCAGAAGTTCACCTTAAAATTTCTATTGTTTAAATCCTTATTTTGCCATCCCAGTGGTTATATTATCCTCCTTGGCTAAAAATCAATCAATCCATCAGACAATCAGCTTAGATCTTACCTACAGAAAGAAGGACGAAGCGGAGGTGAAGGGATCGTCGTAGGGACACTAACACAGGCAGGGGCGGGGGTTCTGAACCCGAGGCTCGGGGGAGCACAGATGGATCCTGCAGCGCAGGCAGGCAGAGGGCAGCGGGCAGCCTGGCGGGTGGGACTCCGCCCCAGCCTGCTGTCTTCATTCCCCATCTCCCACCCTTCATTTTCTTTATCAAGGCTTACTCACTTAACACCATCCAACGTGCTCCCTAACCCCAGCACCCGAAAGCAATTTCTCCTTCCACCAACCCCAAGGTGTTTCACGCACAAACACCGTGGCTCTCATCACACATGGACTTAGGACTCAGAGTAGCACACTTCCTACAAAAACTCCTTCTCTTGACCAACGGTCGCCAAGGACCAAACTGCCTTCCCACCACCGTGCAATTCACGGAAGCCCTAAACTAGAAATGGCTCCAGCTGGAGAGGCGATTAAGGCTAAATGAGTTGACGTGTATGTACGTTATGTGTATGAAAGTGTGTTAGTCGCTCAGTCGTGTCCAACTCTTTGTGATCCAATGGACTGTAGGCCGCCAGGCTCCTCTGTCCATGGAATTCTCCAGGCAAGAATACTGGACTGGGTCGCTATTGCCTCCTCCACAGGATCTTCCTGACCCAGGGACTGAACCCAGGTGCCTGTATTGCAGGCAGATTCTNACGGCCATGACTGCCAGGGCCCAGCGCAGGGACCTCATGTACGTGGGCAGCCCTGGTGGGGGGGGGGGGGGACAACCAGGAGACACAGGTTAGGATATCATCGCAACTCAGGACCATGCTGAATCCTACAAGAGCATCACACCCACCTCAGTACCCACCCCCTTGGCCCATAACACCAGGATAAACCATTCAATTTAGGTCCAAACTTCGTATTTGGAAGAAAACTGCTAGAAGATATTCCACTTCTTAAATAAGTAGGGGACATGTGAGAGAGTTAAGTGGCTAACAACCATTAACAGAGCACCTGATGTGCACGAGAGGCAAGGCACCAACAACACCGAGGAGGGGGCAAGGTCCCTGCACTCAGGCTGCTAATGGGACAGGCAAAGATGCCAGGAGATAAAACTCCACAGGAGAGAGGGCCTGGGGCTAGGATCAAAGTGCAACAGACCCTCCAATTCAAGTTTAAGTCCTGACTCCATGGGACCCCAAGTGTTCTTGGTGCTTTCCCATTTTAATGTTGGAATCACACCTGCCTCTGCTCTCTCGCTCCAGGTCACTGGAGACCACTGACGAAGCATCATGCAAAGAGTGCTTTGCAGGCTGCAGAGCACTAGACAAATGTGAGCAGTCAGACGCTCAGGGACCAGGGGACCAGATGGCTGGAGTGAGGCTGCAGAGGGGAAAGGAAGACAGGGGCCACTCCAGGAGGGAGGAAGGACTCAGACAGAACGTGCTCAGAGGTCACCTTCTACCCCGTAGACAGGCTAACTGGGGAGAGCAGAGGGGAGCACCTGGAGAGTAAAACATAGTCAGTGCGGCTCACAGACGTCGACAGTTAGAAGCAGCCTTCCACCCAGAAAGGCACGCGCATCTGAAGGCACTGCACACTCAGGAGGGGACCTCGGCCACAACTCAGGTGTGAAATCAATCAGAGCAAAAACATCTTTCTGCAGGGGGCCCCGGACCTACCCAGATCTTGGGGATGTGGCTCAGGAATGCCGCATAATCAGTGTGAGGGTCTTAAGACATCAGTCATATTTCCCAAAGTCTAGAACAGCAGGAGTAAGTCTGTGGCAAATATTTCATTATTTTGAAAAGACCGATTCCATTAAAAAAAAAAAAAAGCCATGTACACTGTATATACCCACCGTCTGATTCCCTTTTTGTATCTGGTATTGACATCTCTGATGCCACACCCTCTGCTGCTTTTCTTCATGGCTTATCCATTGTCATTCTCTACATCTTGCCTGCCTTTCCCAACCCACAACTGAAACACTACCTGCTTCCTCCTGTAGTCCAATCCCACAGCTGGGGTAGAGCCGGTTTGGGAGGACTCACAGTTTATTCACCTGGGGCAGCCGAGGGGCATCATAAAAACTAAAATACACACTTCCAAATACAAAGCTTGCCAGAGGACTCAGAGGGCTTCTGCCACTGAGAGACCTGCAGGTCAGTCTACTTTGGCAGGTGGCCTCTGGCTGAGCTCAAGCATGCTGGACACCACTCTCTCGGCTCCACTTCCTCCAGACACTGACATTCCTCTGTCCCCCACCTCCCCTGGCCATGCCATCGCAGACTGCCAGGCCCTTTTGTTTTCTCCAGAGTAAGGACTGCCGGAGGACAGAGTCAGGGCTCTGTTTCCTCCCAGATGTGATCCAGCTGCAGCTCTCCTGCCCCGACAGGGCTGGGGAGGAAGCATTCCTGGCACGTGCTCACACTCTGAAGTTAGTGCCTTTCGTTGAGTATTGATTCACAGGGCACTGCCAGGTATCGGAGATTTGGTGAGATGTAGGCTGTCAACATTCAGAAAATGAAGATCATGGCATCCGGTCCCATCACTCCATGGGAAATAGATGGAGAAACAGTGGAAACAGTGTCAGACTTTATTTTGGGGGGCTCCAAAATCACTGCAGATGGTGACTGCAGCCATGAAATTAAAAGATGCTTACTTCTTGGAAGAAAAGCTATGACCAACCTAGACAGCATATTCAAAAGCAGAGACATTACTTTGCCGACTAAGGTCTGTCTAGTCAAGGCTATGGTTTTTCCAGTGGTCATGTATGGATGTGAGAGTTGGACTGTGAAGAAGGCTGAGCGCCGAAGAATTGATGCTTTTGAACTGTGGTGTTGGAGAAGACTCTCAGAGTACCTTGGAAAGCAAGGAGATCAAACTTGTCAATCCTAAAGGAAGTCAATCCTGAATATTCATTGGAAGGACAGATGCTGAGGCTGAAAATCCAATACTTTGGCCACCTGATGTGAAGAACTGACTCACTGGAAAAGACTTTGATGCTGGGAGGGATTGGGGGCAGGAGAAGAGGGGGACGACCGAGGATGAAATGACTGGATGGCATCACGGACTCAATGGATGCGAGTCTGAGTGAATTCCGGGAGTTGGTGATGAACAGGGAGGCCTGGCGTGCTGCGATTCATGGAGTCACAAAGAGTCGGACACGACTGAGCAACTGAACTGAACTGAGGTTGTCACCAGCCATGCCCCACAGGGCTCGGGAATCCTGAGGATACTCACAAGAGGGATGTTGAGCTGGGCAGCACAAGGGCCCGTGGAGCACAGAATAGAGACACCTACCAGCCTTGGGACCAGATGAGGTGACTCTAAACCAACACCTAAGGGGGCATATTCTCCATCTGAGGATCCAGCTGTCCCCCCAGTTTTAGGCTGTCTGCAAAAAGCGACTTCTCTTCTGGGCTGCATGCTGCCATTGAGAACATTCCCTGAGTCTTTTTTTCTTTTTTAATATTTATTAATTTGACTGTGCCAGGTCTTAGTTGCAGGATGTGGGATCTAGTTCCTTGACCAGGGATTGAACCCAGGCTCCCTGCATTGGGAGCTCGGAGTCTTAGCCATTGGACCGCTATGCAAGACCCTCCCTGAGTCTTTGATTTTTCAGTTTACATGGGGCCAGCACCTCTGGGACAGTTGCCCCCCAAAGCAGTGAAGAGACAAAGCAGTGATGTCCCCTAACTCCACAGTGGCCTCTGCCCTCTCGGGTTCACAAGGAGGGGACATGAAACAGCTGGTTGGCAGCATTACTGTGCTGGGGGCCTAGGCAAGCCCCCCAGCCTGTGCCCTCAAATGCCCTGTTGTTGAGGTCACTAGCTTGATCCCTTGTGGTAAAGGCCACAGCAGGCAGAAACCACACGCAGAGTTGCTCATCCAGGCAGCCTCCCTCAGACCAAGCCTCAGCCAGGTGCTGGGGACCTTAAAGTTCTCTGATCCCACACTTCCCAGAGAGCAAGCCCAAAGTTCCAGTGTCTATGTGCACTCTGAAGAATTTTCTGTCAGCTGTCTTCCCCATATACCCTCAAAATTCTTCCCCACACCCCCAGGTTCCTTGCCTCATGCCCAGAGCTCTGTTCCCATGTGGCAGTACCCCCTAAGTCTACCTCTCCCCAGGACACTACTGACCACATCTTCCTCAAACGTTCTCCTTTTGCAGCTTCTTTGTATCCTGATTCTCTTCCTACCACCTGTACTTTTCTTTCCCAGTCTGTGACTGGCTCCTTTTCCTCTTGTTCTTTGGTGATGCATGGCATGCAGGATCTTAGTTCCCAGATCAGGGATCGAACCTGAGACCCCTGTAGTCAGGGCTTGGAGTCTTAACCACTGGACTGCCAGGGACATCTGACTCTTCTTCCTTTAAATGACATCACTACCTGGAGCTCCCAAACACACCTGCTTATTTCGTTCCCACCTCTTTCCCCATTCTCCACTCTGGAAGGATAACCCAATGAATCCATCACTCCGCTACTCAGATCAGCAACTTGGGAGGTATCCCCACTCCTCCTGTTCGCGCATCTTCATGGGCACAGTGGCCTCGCTCACCAATCCTACCTCTTGAAACCTCCCTCCTACCCCTGCCAGAGATCAGGTCTTCATCGTCTCTGGTTGAACAACTGCTACCACCTCCTAAGGTCTGCCTTCCTTCAACCTCATGCCTGTCCCAACCTTCCTCCACGGTGCTGTCAGAGCTCATTTTCTAGTCATTTCCTTATTACCCCACCCTTCAGACAGTAAAGAATCTGCCTGCAACACAGAAGACCCTGGTTCAGTCCCTGGGTCGGGAAGATCCCCTGGAGAAGGGAACGGCAACCCACTCCAGTGTTCTTGCTTGAAGAATTCCATGGACAGAGGAGCCTGGCAGGCTACAGTCCATCAGGTCATAAAGAATCGGAAATGACTGAGCAACTTCTATTATTAATCTCATAAAAAGCTACAGACTCATTCTGGTAGACAGAATAATGTCCCCTTAAAGATGCTGGTAAAGAATCCACCTGCCAATGCAGAAGACGCAGCTTTGATCCCTGGGTCGGGAAGATCCTCTAGAGGAGGAAATGGCAACTCACTCCAGTATTCTTGCCTGGAAAATTCCATGGACAGAGGATCCTGGCGGGCTACAGCTCATGGGGTTACAACAAGTCAGACACGGTTGAGCACACACAGCACGGCAGCAAAGACGTCCACGTCTTAACCCCTGGAACCTGGGAATACGTAGGTTACAGGTACATGGGGATTAAGGTTTCTTATCTGCTGACCTTGAGATGGATTTCTGGGTGGGTCCAATGTAATCACAAGCGTCCTTATAAATGGAAGGGGAGGACAGAGGGACAGGAGAGTCAAAGATGGCAGTGGGAGGCTTCAAGCAGACACTGTCTGGTTTTGAATATACAGAGGACCATGAGCTAAGGAACCCGATCACCCCCAGAAGCCAGAAAAGGCAAGGAAACAACCGTCTCCTGCAGCCCCCAGAACGGATCACGGGGCTTGGTAACTGGACCTTAGACCCCCGAGCCTTCATCAGATCTCAGACTTACAGAACTGCAAGATAATAAAATAGTGCCATGTTAAGCCTCTGAGTCTGCGCCAGTTTGTTACAGCAGCACCAGAAATCGACAACTCTTCTCATGCAGAGTTGCCCCCACCCAACTCTGCACAAGTTCCTGAGTGATCGGAGTCCTGGAACTCTACCGCGTCCAAGAACACCCTCCCCACCTCCGGCACAGAGCCCCTCGGGATTTGCAGCCTGTCCAGCTGACCCGTCCTTCCTTCCTCTCGGCTGGGCAAGCTTTTAGCAATGTGTCTGTGTCTAGCTCCACAGCGTCCCTGTTCCCGCTGGCTTTTTCTACCTAGAAGGAGGCTACCACCCGCAACTCCTTAAGCTTCTTAGCTGAAGGAAGCTTTCCCATGCCCTCAAGTTCACCAACCACCCCCTTCTGCTTCCGTGTCCAGGATTTTTATATTTAGGATCTTTCTTCTTCCCTGCAAACCCCCACGCCGCGGGGCACGTCCCCACCCCNAATGCTCATTAATTAGGCTTTGTAGATAACTATAATGGTAAGGATTGAGATTAAAACCTTGATTTAGAACTATGAAAGGAAAAGTATTCTTCATTTGAAAGGAAGCACCAAAATTTCTATTTTTTCTACCAAACAACTAACTTCAGAGTAACCTCTCTCTGTTCTTCAATGCCCTGAAGGGCTTCATGAATCCTAGGAAATAGCTATCCATTCCAGTTTTCTCCCCTGGAGAACACCACGGACAGAAGAGCCTGGTGGGCTACAGTCCATGGGGTCGCAAAGGGTGGGACTTGACTGGGATTTAGCATACGTGGCAGAGCACAGCCTCAGGGCAGGATTGGCAGATGTAATACAGACCACTCAGTTAAATCAGGATTTCTGATACATAAAAGTTTTTTGTTTTTTTTTAAGGATAAGTACGTCCCAAGTGCTCCATTATCCGAAATTAAAATTTAACCTGCCTCCTATATTTTTCTTTTTTCAAAATGATGTGATTGTATTTATTTACCTTTTTTTTTTTCCCTTGGCCATGCCGTGCAGCATGCGAGATCTTTGTTCCCCAACCAGAGACTGAACCCACACCTCCTCCATCGGAAGGTTGAGTCTTAACCACTGGGCCTCCAGGGAAGTCCCTGCCTCCTATATTTTTACTCACGAAACCAAGCAACTCTATTTCCAGGGACTTCTGCTGGAGTGGTCTTGGGAATAGCATTTGAAAAGACCACAGACTTGTTACCCCTGGGGTAAAGAAAGAAGGAGGTGGTGAAGGGGAAGGATCTTAGGAGAGCAGTTAAACTACTAGAAAGGAAGCTCCCTGAAGACAAGTGATTGAGAGAAAAGGTCCGGCAGAAAGAAAACACAATATGAAAACTCTTTATATTTAATGTCTTCCAAACCCAGGCTATATATTTAATGTGAGGACAAATATATGCATGAAAGTGAATTTTAAAAGATATGGGAAGATACATACCAAAGTGATAATACTAGTGGGTTTTGCGGTAGGTTGTCTGGAGGATGGGTGGAGGGATTGTCTAGGACATTTAACCTGACCTGCGCTGTTTCCACTTTCTTGAAAGAGAAGGTACTTATTGTATGTATTTGTTGTTCAGTTGCTCAGTCGTGTCCGACTCTTTGGGACCCCATGAACTGCAGCACAGCAGGCTTCCTTGTCCTTCACTATTTCCCTGAGCTTGCTCACACTCATGTCCACTGAGTCAGTGATGCCATCCAACCATCTCACTCTCTGTCACCCCCTTTTCCTTTTGCCTTCAACAATTCACAGCATTATGGTCTTTTCCAATGAGTCTGCTCTTCACATCAGGTGGCCAAGTACTGGAGCTTCAGCTTCAGCATCAGTCCTTCCAATGAATATTCAGAGTTGATTTCATTTAGGATTGGTTTGATCTCCTTGCTGTCCAAGGGACTCTCAAGAGTCTTGAGAGTCTCCAACACGATAGTTTGAAAGCATCAACTTGTTGGCGCTCAGCCCTCTTTATGGTTCAGCTCTCACATCTGTACATGACTACTGGAAAGTATGTATATTGTTACATAAAAATTCGGTTTTTAAAGAGATGGCATATATTAATATTAAGTTTTTTTAGTGCTAGACAGGGAGGCCTGGTGTGCTGTGATTCATAGGGTCACAAAGAGTTGGACACAACAGAGCGACTGAACTGAAAGATTACTATAAAAATGAAAATAGTTCAACAAGTATATAAAATATAAAAAGCTCTCTTCTGTACCTGGATGTCACCTCTCAGGGGCAGCCACTGTTCCTGCTGAGATGGACTGCTCTTCCATTTTCAGCGTGGACTGGAGCTGAGAGGGAGGCTTCCCGAGTTGCTTTCCTGCTTAAATATCTTCACCTGGGATGATGATCATCACATATTGTTTATAAAAATTAAAAGACTTCCTATCTTCCAGGTGTTTTGACTCAGAGAGAGTCAGCGAGGAAAACATGACGTGTTCGCTGTGACACCAAGGCCTGCCTCCCCCGGCCCCAGCCACCAACCCAGGCTGGGCTCCAGACGCAGAGGCACTCAGGGTTCCATCTTGAATTTGAGCTGTAGACCACAGTGCTCCTGGGATGCTGGTGATGGGCTCTGGCACTGAGGGATCAGGAGTGGAGAGACCCAGGGCAGCAGAGTGACAGCCTGGCCCGTCCCTCAAACCTGCTTTCTGGATTGTGTCCCCTCTGTCCTGTTTCAGTTCACCACTATTTATGGAGCACAGGCTGTGTGCCTGGCATGTGGGTAAACAGCCAGGGCACCAGCTTAGGAACCTGCACCACAGTGATGTTTTTTTAAAAAATATTTACTTATTTGACTGCATTTGGACTTAGTTGTGGCAAGCAGGATCTTCAATCACGTCATTTTGTTGCAGTGCACAGACTCTCCAGATGTGTGTGGTTTCATAGTGGAGATGTGTGCAGGCTTATTTGTCCCTTGGCATATGGGATCCTTAGTCCTCCCACCAGGGATCAAACCCACATCCCCTGCATTGCTAGGCAGATTCTTAACCACTGGACCACCAGGGAAGACTGTCCTCTGTCTTCAGTCTCTCCCTTTTCAACTGGTTCTTTCCCATCATCATTAAACATGATCAAGCTTTACATGCCTCCTTGGATCCCAAGTCCCCTCCAGCCAACACCTTCTCTATTTCTTCCTTATAACAACCAACCTTTTTTAACCAGAGAATTGTCCCCCTCTCTCTCCATTTCATCACATCCCAAGCACTCCTAAACCATTTATGGTCTGTTTCAGCCCTCGCTAGTCTGCCAGCCTTCTTTGCCAAGAACCTAATATATTACCAGACCCAGCAGACCTCCTTCAGTACCTTTTACCTCTCAGAAGCTCTCGCCATTGTCAATCATTGCCTCATCCTCACGCCCCACGCCTCTGCGGCTTTCCTAGCCCCACACTCTGCTGGGTTTCCTTTACTGCCCCGCTGCTCCTCCTTGAGTCTGCTCCCAGAGCTCTCCACCCTCCATCATGTTAGGGAGTCTCCAGCTCTCTCTCCAGCCCAGATCTTTCTCCTGACCTTGACCATTAACAGCTGCGCCATGGGTTGGATTTTGTCCCACAACCCTGTCTTGCCCCAAACTCATATGTTGAAGCCTTAACCCTGAGAGCCTCAGAATGTATTCTTATCTGAAATTAGGTAATTAGTTAAGATGAAGTCCCACCGCAGTAGGGTGGGCCCCTAATCCAATATGACTGGTGTCCTTATGAAAAGAGGAGGTGTGAACACAGACACACACACTGGGAGAACGCCTTGTGAACACGAAGGCAGAGATCGGAGTGAAGTGCCTACAAGTCAAGGGAGGCCAGAGATTGCTGGCAAGCCCCCAGAGGTCAGGGAGAGGCCTGGAACAAGTTCTTCCTCCTGGCCCTCAGGAGGAACCAGCCCTGTTGATGCCATGACCTTGGACTTTCAGCCTCTGGAACTGTGAGACAACAGATTTCTATTGTTTAAGCCACTGGGCTTGTGGTACTTTGTAACAGCAACCCTAGGAAACCAATACAAGTGTCTCCAGTTCAGACGGCTCCCTGTCAGGGGGACAGCTTACCCTGACGGTTCACTGCCACTGACTCAGCTGGGCCAATTAGATTGTCCCTTGCAGGAATTTGGCACTTAATTCTGAGAGAGCTGGAGCTGGGAGTTGTCACAACTTCCAAGAGCTCACAGCTCCACAGCTCTCTAGAGACAAAGGGGCTTCCCAGGTGGCGCTAGTGGTAAAGAACCCACCTGCCAATACAGGAGACGCGAGAGAACTCACTGGTAAAACTTACCTGAGCCTGGAGTTTGTAGGAAAAGTTTGATAAGAAATTCAGTTTCTATAATAGATATAGGACTACAATATTCAGATTTTCTGTTTCATCATGTCAGTTTGGGAAAGTTGTGTTTTTCAAGGAGTTTGTCCATTTCATGCCTGGTTTCTAATATATTGGCAAAACATTGTTCAAAATACTCCCTTAATATTTAAAAAAATTTTAATCGATTTATTTGGCTGCATCAGGTCTTAACTGTGGCATGCAGGCTCTGGGGCAAGTGGGCTTAGTTGCTCTGCCACATGTGGGCTTTTAATTCACCAACCAGGGATGGAACCCATGTCCCCTTCATTGGGAGGCAGATTCTTAACCACTGGACCATGCGGAAGTCCCTCCCTTAAATGCCTGTGGAATCTGTTAGGATGGTCCCTCTCTCATTGGACTTGATATTTTCGTAGTCATTACACATCTGATGGGTGAAATTTCAACTTGCATTTCTTGAGGCGTGAATGAGGTTGAACACGCTTTGTTCACTGTGTTGCTGACAAGTATCTTTGGCAGCCTCAGTGAAGAGGGCCATGGAGATTCCCTCTGAGGCTCGTTCCAGATCACGAGTTGGTTCCAGGAAGTGGCCCAGCACGTACCCTTGTCACCTGCTGACAAGCCACAGAGCTCACTGCTCCAGGAGGCTGATGGCATCTGGCCTGGCTGAGCGTAAACTGAACCACAGCTGGTCGCTCCCAGAGAAGGAGCAGACACGCCCAGCCCTGGCTCTTGGCTGATGTCACCCGCTGCGGCATCCTGAGCCCTCCCTGGGCCCCTGGATGCTCAGATGGGGAGGGGGAGGTTTCTGCACGGCTGGCTCGCTGGCACAGTCCATCTTCAGTTCACATTCCACCTGCTCAGAACCTCAGGGGCCCCCGAGCCAGTGTGGCACTCCCCCCCCTCCCCGGTCCCGGGGCCCCAGTCCCTCAACTGTGACTGTCTTCATAGCACTCGGCACTGTTTTGGGCCAACGTGTTCATATATTTGTTTTGTCGTTTAATGTTTGTCTCTGGCCCTCTAGCAGCCACTCTTTTGTATCCCCAGGACAGTACCTGGCAGGCCCCTCTATGGTTCTCTGCTGACATTACCCCTGGTGACATATCATAAATATTTATGGAATAACCATTGCTGAATGGGTGCTGGGCGGGGTGCTTGACATATCTTGTCTCATTTCTCCCTCCCCCACCCTCCGCCAATTTTGGACAAATTTTAAACATTAAGGAAAATGGAAAGCAAGCCCAGTGAACATGAGCACTTGCAGAGCCTCGGTTGGCATATCATCATCCTTGCTTTGTGGTTCTCTGCACACAAATGTACTATTTGTTGGTGTTGAACCACGTGAATGAGCTTCAGACCTCAAGAAACTTGTGCCTAAATACTTTAGCATGTTATCACCCACGAATATAGGATCCTACAGAGGTCCATTGGCTTCCCTGGGGCTCAGCGGTGAAAAATCCACCTGCAGTGCTGGAGGCACAGGAGCCACGGGGTCAATCCCTGGGCCAAGAAGATCCCCTGGAGGAGGGCACGGCAACCCACTTCAGTGTTCCTGCCTGGAGAATCCCATGGACAGAGGAGCCTGGCGGCTTACAGTCGACGGGGTTGTAAAGAGTCGGACACAGCTGAAATGACTCAGCACAGTATGGACCATCCTCGCGCCAAGAAATGAACAAGTACTCCACACCAGATGATGTTACAGAGACATCCCCCCTATTAAATCCCCGCATTTAAAATTCCAATTAGTTTCAAACTAGGGTCCAGTCAATTTATTTTGGTACAGTGCATTTGGCTGTGAGGTCTATTTACTCTTCACCTTAATAACCCTGTGGGGAAGACACTAAAATTACTAAAACTACTTTACAGGAAATTGAGAGTGAGAGAGGTTGAGGCACTTGCTAGGGTCACACGACCACGAAGTGGGAGACTTGGGATGCGGTCGTGTATCTCTGAACCCTAGACGCGGCTTTTCTCCCCATTTCCTGCTTCTTGCGCCCCTTGGCCCTCGGAGGTTTCCCTCCCAGTCTCCGGAGGCTCCCTGCAAGCCATGGGCTGAGGCCGAGGTGAAGGAGCTGACCCAGTCACTCGGCAGTTACTCGCTCTCAAGCTCCTCCAGCCACCTCCTCACCCCGATCTTTTCTCTGTTGCTCTCTGAGACAGTAGCTGTTGGCTGGGGGTGCCATGGCATCCTGCTTCTGCCTTGGTTATTTGGTGGAGGATCCACCTGAACTGGAGGAGGGATAAATGTGGACCAGTGGAGGAGCAAGTGGTGGCCTTCAGTCAGGTGAGCAGATACAGGGTGGGCTGCAGTGGGGATGAGAAAACGTCCCACCTGGATGCATGCAGGCTCACCCGAGGCGACTCAGGAGCCATAAAGGCAGGAAAACAGCTCCCTGAGTCATCGGTTGCTTGCTCCCTGCGTGTCGAAACAAAGAGCCTCCCATGCTGGGAGCTCCACTCCTTGAATCTGTTCCCCTACAACACAGCACACTGGATGCTGTACACTCAGGCTTGTAAGTGACTGACCTGTGTGAACAGAGAACCCTGATGAATAGACAGTGACACGTGGGACAGATCCAGCCCTCTTGTGGATTAATGTTCCCATTGTAGCCGACCTCTAGGGGTCTGGGGCTCCATATGTGGAAAGACCTGGATGGGGGCAGGTGCAAGGAACAGGAAACAGGGGCGGAAAGAGACAAGGAGGGCCAAAGGGGATTGCTCAGCCTCTATAATGGAAGGAGCCAGCTTCTGATTATACATACAGGGAAAAAAAAATATATATATATATATATAGGAAATATATATACACTATGTCTCTAATGGGCCTCCCTGGTGGCTCAGGGATAAATAATTTGCCTGCAGTGCAGCAGATGCAGTTCTGATCCCTGCATTGCAAAGATCCCCTGGAGAAGCGGATGGCAACCCACTCCATTATTCTTGCCTGGAAATCCCATGGACAGAGGAGCCTGGCGGGCCACAGTCCATGGAGTCGCAAGAGTTGGACATGACTTAATGATTACACAACAACATATCCCCAGTGTTCCTGTCTCTCTAAAGACCCTGACAAATCCAGCCTCTGTGGTACAGACTCCCTCTTCCCTGCCATCCTTCCAGGGCCGCACCTCCCAGAGGCAGCTCCACACCTCCACTCGTGCCCTCCCCTCCCCGGCGAGGTCCTGCCCCTCCCTGACCCTCCAGGGCAGGCACCTGGCACTGTGGGAATGCCTAGCCCCACCCAGTCCCCGCCAGCCTTGGACTGTTCTTTGGACTCAGTCCATGGAGTCTTCCTCTATCCAAAACCTCTTGTGTTATGACTATTTTATGAGTCTAGGCAGGCTTTAAAAAACGAAAGCACTCAACTCTCCCCTGGGGCTAGGAACAATTCAATTTCTAGGACACAGAGTCCAACTGCCCTCTGAAGAGGAAGAAGCAGAAAAATAGCTCTCTTTTGGTAGTGAGTCCATCGGAAACCCAGGTGGCTAACTTCAAATCAGACCATTCCTACCCGTTGGCTTTGTCTCTTCACTGCTGTCGGGAGCAGAGGGGATGAGATGCTGGGCTTGCGCTCACATCAGAGTCCAGGGGAGTTCACGGCCTGCACTATTGAATGCACACCCTGGTCAAGAGACCTGCCACTGAGCTCTGTGCCCAGGCCCCAGGGGTGAGTGACCACAGTGGAAGACGTGGGGTCTCCCTGCAAGACCCCAACTCCCTTCTCAAGGCCTTCCGTGCAGACCTCAGTGAGGACAAAGAGCCTGGTCTTCCCAGGAGGGTGGGGGCTCCAGTGTGGCCCGATGCTGGGCTACATGGTGGTACTGGAGACAGCAGGCAGCCCAAGGCCACTCAGGACAAAAACAGCAAGATGAAAGGTCTCAGCAGCCCCATCGCCCACAAGGGGGTCCCTGACTGGCTCTGTCAGGGTTGAACTGACCTGGTTACTTCTGCTGGTCGGAGATGAGGGGCCGCCTGGCTCAGGCATGGAGTCCTCTGCCCTCCCAGGCCCCGGCCCATCCCACTTCTCTAAGGGCTCCCTCTCCCTGCTTCCATCTGTCCCCTGAGTCCCTCACCCACCTCAAGACAGGCAGGGCTTCCCGAGACCTGTCTCAGATACTGGAAGGGCTCCACACCCTCAAGGACTTTCCATGTGAGAAATAAGAGGGGTCTCACACTTGCACTGTGACCCTCCCCCCAGGGATACCCACCCCCTTCATGAGGGAGCAGCCCCAGGACCCAGGGGATTCTCCACACCCTNGGAAGGACTGATGTTGAGGCTGAAACTCCAATACTTTGGCCACCTGATGTGAAGAGCAGACTCACTGGAAAAGACCCTGATGCTGGGAAAGATTGAGGGCAGGAGGAGAAGGGGACAACAGAGGATGAGATGGTTGGATGGCATCATCGACTTGATGGACATGGGTTTGAGTGAACTCCGGGAGTTGGTGATGGACAGGGAGGCCTGGTGTGCTGCCATTCATGGGGTCGCAACGAGTCAGACACGACTGAGCCACTGAACTGAACTGAACTGAATGGTGTCAGGGCTTCCCATGGTAAAGAATGGTAAAGAATCTGCCTGCAACGCAGGAGACATTGAACCTAACCTGGGTTCAGTCCCTGGGTTGGGAAGATCCTCTGGAGAAGGAAATGGCAATCCAGTCCAGTAATCTTGCCTGGTGAATTCTGTGAACAGAGGAGCCTGGCAGGCTACCGCCCATGGGGTTGCAAAGAGTCAGACATGACTGAGTGATTAAATTTCACTTTCATTTCATGCTGTCATTACACATCCTACATTGCACAAGCAGCCCCCCTCCACTCACCTACTCCTGTAACAAAGAATCATTCAGACCAAAATGTCAACAGTGCAGAAGTTACAAAACCTGGGACATGGATTTTTAGGTTTATTTGACTCCTGAATTGCTCCTTAAAAAAAAAAAAACTCAATCTGAAAGAAGTTTTGGTGTATATATACATTATGGAATATTACCCAGCTGTTAAAAGAGTGAAATAACACCATTTTCAGCAACATGGATGGACTCAGAAATTATTATACTAAATGAAATAAATCAGACAGGAAAAGACAAATATCATATATCACTTATATGTGAAATCTAAAAACAAGAATACAAATGAACCTATTTACAAAATAGAAACAGACTCACAAACATAAAAAACAAACTTATGGTTACCAAAGGGGAAAGCAGGGTAGGGATAAATTAGGAATATGGAATTATCAGGTACACACTGCTATATGTAAAACAGATAAGCAAGAATGGCTTACTATATAACATGGGGAACAATATTCAATATCTTGTAATAACATATAATGTAAAATAATCTGAAAAATACGACTGACTCACTTTGCTGTACACCTGAAACTAACGCAATATTATAAACCAAATATAGTTTAAAAAATCTCAATCCAGAGTGTTCCTGTGCTTATTCTCATACTGCAAGTTAACTACTTGTTAACTTGTCTACTTGTTACTAGTTTCTTTTTTACTTTGTGACCTTTTTTCAAACCATTGTGCCAGTTTGTATCATTTCTGGAGCGTCACTTAATGTTCAGTAATGTACTGCATGCGTGCCTGTGTGCTAAGTCGCTTCAGTCGTGTCTGACTCTGCGGCCTTATGGACTGTAGCCCGCCAGGCTCCTCTGTCCATGGGATTCTCCAGGGAAGAATACTGGAGTGGGTTGCTCTTTCTCCTCCAGGGGATCTTCCCAACTTGGGGATCCTCCAGGGCATCTTTCCAACCCAGGGATGGCACCTTCATCTGTTCTGTCTCCTGTATTGGCAGGCAGGTTCTTTACCACTAGCACCACCCGGGAAGCCCTCAGTAATGCAGGGACAACAACAAAATCGCGGTGAGAGGTGGAGGCTGGCTAAGGGAGGCCCACTCACTGTATAACTGTTCTACACCTTTGAAAAACTACACACCACTACATATCATGGGACTTTGGTCACACAAAATGAGAACACTAAGACTTAGACTCACTACAACTTACCCAGAGTCTTCTTGGGTTGTATGGTATTACTTATCTTTAGGAGGTTTAGACTGCGAGTATTTACTGGGTGGGCTTAGAATAAGTGAGAAACTAAGCAGGGGGAGATACAGCTCCTTTGCGTGAGGACAGGTGCTGACACCTAAACGCCTCTTGGGGGCGCTGTTCTCTCTTCAGAACAGCACTTAGTAGGAGTTGGAGGGCTTACGCTCACCTGTGGTCCCTTCCCTCCTGTGATCAACTGATGTGTTCAGTCCATGAATGATTCTGATGCTGCCATCAAAACCTTTCACACGTTCCCGTCAGTGGGGTCAGGGAGACCTGGCACAGGAATCCTGCTTTGCTGATTCCTTGTCCTCAGGAGGAAAGTGGAATATTTCTGACCAGGCAGTGCAAAGGCACGAAGCATACCCTGGGGCACACTTCAACTCTCACTCTGAATAATTAATCTTGTGCATTATTTTATAACTCTCAGCTCTGCAGAATGTTTACTCACACGGTGTTTTGAATTGAACCATTTCAGAGAACTTTTGACCCAGTAATTCCCCTTCAAGAAATTTCTTCCACAGAAACACTTGTACAGGGCACAGAAGTAATGTGCTAGAATATTTATCGCAGCACTGCTCGTACTATTAAAAAAATTGCAAATAATTTAAATGTCCATCCAAAGGAGAATAATGAAGTAATAATAATTATGGTATCTCCATACTGTGGAATTCTATATGTTTAAAAAAAAATGCTATAGAGCTATAGGAAGTGACACAAGAAGCAAGTTGCAGGATGTATTAGCTTCATTTTTATAAAAACAAAAATCATAAATACTTATTTTACATATATTAAAAGGTGCTTAGGAGCACATGAAGTATACCAAACTCTAGCAAAAGGTTAAAATTTATATATTGCCTGCATGAAAACATTTTCTGTATTAGCTTTATAATTTTAAAAAATGTGTTTATTTTGGTTGTCTTAGAAAAAAAGGTACAAAGTCAGATTTGGTTTTCATCCTCGGTCAGTGTAAGATTTTTGTGTCCCTTGCAGGTTCCTGTTACCCTCCAGGGAGAAGGCTAATGCATGGGGCAGTGGTTTGGAGTAGGATTATTATTGAAGACATCTTCTTTTCTTATCATAAAGTCAATCTTTTGGGCAACACTAGCTTTTTTTTTTTTTTTTTTTGNAAGATTTTTGTGTCCCTTGCAGGTTCCTGTTACCCTCCAGGGAGAAGGCTAATGCATGGGGCAGTGGTTTGGAGTAGGATTATTATTGAAGACATCTTCTTTTCTTATCATAAAGTCAATCTTTTGGGCAACACTAGCTTTTTTTTTTTTTTTTTGGCTGCAGAGCATGTGGGATTTTGGTTCCCTAACCAGGGATCAAACTTGCTTCCCCTGCACTGGGAGCATGGAGTCTTAACTGCTAGACCACCAGCGAAGTCCCAAGACTAGCTTTTCTTGACTGCAGAAGTTGCTTCCAATAGCAAAAACAGCTCACTGTCAGAGCTGGTACCCAGGACGCTCACCAAGCGACCCAGCTTCCATGCACCGGTGGGGCCCTTGTCATGAAGCTGAGTGCCAGGATTGGGTGTGTCCTCGGCCTCTGGGTTCCCAGCACCTAAGGCCCTGCTCAGGGTGTATTTGCTGCTCAATAACTGTTAACAGAATTTGTTGAAGGAAGGCTGTTTGATCCCTGTCGGCTTGATTTTCAGGTTTTGGGGCAATGAGGCATCTGAGGGTGGCTGGAAGTTCCTGGGTCATGAGTCCCAGGGTGCCTCCTGGGTTCCTAACTCTGTACAGCTGTGAGTTGGCTGAGCCAACCTGAGCAGCACCTGGTAAAGTCTTAACACACAGGAGCAGACACTGTCCTGGACTCAAGATGGGATGCCATGGAGTTGATGTGACACATGTTAGCAATTTGCAGAATGTTTCTGCTACACAGTTGTTGTTGTGTTAATTGCTCAGTTGTGTCTGACTCTTTGAGACCCTGTGGACTATAGCCCGCGAGGCTCCTCTGTCCATGGGGTTCTCCAGGCTAGAATACTGGAGTGGGTTGTCATGCCCTCCTCTAGGGGATCTTCCCGACCTAGGGATCGAACTTTCATCTCTTATGTCTCCTGGTTTGCAAGCAGATTCTTTACCACTGAGCCACCGAGGAAGCCCAGATGTAAATGGTAATCACCTTAAATAACAGTAAGTGGGTTCATGGCTGAAGCAAAATCAATCACTTCTGGGGTGTCTTTGGAGCCTGGGTGCCAAACAGGGATCTAAGTGGACTTGTAACTGCTCTGAGCTCCTTTCAAAGATGCTCTGGACTCCAAACCAGGCCCACCCACGTTCCGACTCTCTCTGTTTCTGAAAAAGGAGGGGGGTCCCAAGCTGCGAGCTCTCAGAGCTGAGCCTCAAGCTCCTCTTCCTTCTGAAGGTCTCCCCAGCCTCCACCCCGACACAGAAAACATGACTGGTGGCCCTGCTTTGCCCAGTTCCTGGCCCAGGTCGCCTGGCCTTGCTATCCCAGGTCCACTGGCCCTCAGTCAAAATCTCAGCCAGACCTAAGAGTCCTTACTCCCAGTGATCTTTCCCCGTTTCTGTGAGACAAAAATTCTGACTTAGGTGCTCTGAATGCAGCTTAAACATGGAGCCTGTGGTCGGTTGATATTTAATGAAAATGCACAAGAATGGAAAACAAAAAATATTCTTCCTTCCACACCCTCTAGTTCTACTGCACAGAGGTAAACACCCACTAACTCTTTCTTGTGTGTTCTCATAACAGTCTTCATTCCTGGGCCAGCGCCACGCACACATCCTCACCTTTTGGTGGCCGGAGATGGACACACCCTCTGCCACTCTTCTGTGTCTTCCTTTTTTATTTTTTTAGCTTAGCTTGGAGACTGCTCCAAATCAACAGATACAGATTTACCTTGTTCTTTTTTAAACAAACTTTTATTTTGAAAGAACTGTATTTATTTGCCTGCACTAGGACTTGGATGTGTCCTATGAGATCTAGTTCCTTGACCAGGGATTGAACCTGGGCCCTCTCTATTTCGAGCACGGAGTCTTAGCCACTGGACCACCAGGGAAGTCCTTACCTTATTCTTTCTGAAGGGCTTTCCTGTTCCACTGTCTATATGGGGAATGCTTGCTGTATTTTTCCTGCCCAGCAGCCTGGGAGAGTAGCATTTCATCCTGTGAGAGTTCCTTTGTCTCCTCCCCACCTTCAGTCCTATGACTTGGGTGAGGATGGCCTTGACCTCAGCTACAGCCTTGGACATACAACCCAGATCTTATCATCAAGACTAGTTCAAGGGTGGACCCAGATGCCAGCAAGGTCAGTGAGGGCCGTAGTTTTATCTGAATCATTAAGGTAAGAGAAGCTCTCTTTTCTGCTAAACGTGGAACCAGGAAAATGTGGTCCTGGAGCAGTTTCCATCGTGTGGAGTCTGAGAATGAAGCCTATATGAAGAAGAATGGAGCCAAAGTAGGGAGATGCTTGTTTTGATGGCAGAGTTTTAAGAGTCCGGTTCAGGTTTACCTAGAGCCCTCCCTCTCCACCCCAAACTTTTAATTACATGTGCCAATGGATTCCTTTTTTGCCTAAGCAAATTGGGCAAGGCTTTCTGCAGCTCACCCTAGGAAGAATCTTGCTGTAGAAACTGGCCTCAAGAATGAGGAATGGCAAGACTTCCCTGGTGGGCCAGTGGTTAGAATCTGCCTTGCAGTGCAGGGGACATGGGTTTGATCCCTGGTTGGTGACCTGAGATCCCACGTACCTTGGGGCACCTAAGCCCTGCTCCACAACTACTGAAGCCTGCGTGACCTGCAGCCCACACACCACAAGGAAAAGGTCCCACATGACTCAAAATCCTGAGTGCTGCATCTGAGACTCAATGCGCCAAGTAAATAAACAAATGAGGGATGGCAAGGGACTCTAGCATGCTGAATCGGCTGAGTCAAAGAAGGTGGAGATCTTTCTCTTGGTGGTAGCAAGTTGGCCATTCTTATCACATAGTAATGAAGCAACTAAATTGTGGCCATTCAGACTAAGGGCACTATTCTACTTACATGAGGTGTCTAGACTAGTCAAATTCAAAAGGAGAGAGAGTGGAGCAGTGGTTTCCAGAGGAGCTGGAAGCAAAGTGGATGTTTCATGGATACTGAGTTTCAGTTTTCCAGGATGAAAGGAACTCAGGAATGCATGGTGGGGATGGCTGCACAAAACGGGAACGTACTGAGAGCCCCTGAAAAATGGTTACTTTGCATGTATTTTAGTTAAAACACATGCGGAAGGAAAGAAATAGAGCTCTATTATGAGAGGCCCCTTTTTGCCTGGGACCTGCAAGCCAGTATGGCTGAGAGTCTGATCAAGTTCTACTGGAAAAGCTGAATTTTCTGCAACAAGCTGAGGGCCCTGGGAGCACAGGCTGAGAGGCAGAAAACAGCCAGAGAGAAGGGTGAGACTGGGGCTCGTCATGCGACCTGACACTTAGGTGTCTCTTGTATGGTTCGCATCTATGAGCTCATTACTTCTAACAACCCACTGGGGTAGATGCTGATTTTCGGATAAGGAAAATAAAAGCAGGAGGAAGTTAAGCAAGTAAATCCTGATGAGGTAAGGCACAGAGTTCTGGCTATGACCCGGGCAGCCAGTGGTTTCATTCCTACTCCACGGCACTTGGGAAGGGACAGCTTGGAAGCCCCTGGAATCCCAACTGGATCATGTAGTCAGAGAAACCAGCGCTGGCTCACGAAGCCTCTGCCCCAGGGCAATCTCCAGGTCCTGCTGCACCAGCCCGTGACCAGAGGTGCAGAAAAGCCCCAGCGTGGGGACGTCACAGCTGCCCTGCGCCCCCTCGCCTTCACTCTCACATGCTTCAATTTCCATGGACTCTCCTCTTTCCCAAGAAGAGTCTAAAGAGAAGTTTTGGAAAACAGCTGGCCCTACAAAATTATTCAGTGCTTCCAAGATTCATTCACCACAGTCCTCTTTTTATTTATTTATTTTTGGTGGGGATGATATTAAGTTTTTCTTTAATTTTTAAACTTTTTATTGGAGGCTTCCCAGGTGGTGCTCGTGGTGTCAATACAGGAGACTTAAGAGCCACAGGTTTGATCCCTGGGTGGGAAAGATACCCTGGAGAAGGGCATGGCAACCCACTCTAGTATTCTTGCCTGGAGAATCCCCAGGCACAAAGGAGCCTGGAGGGCTACAGTCCAAGGGATCTCAAAGAGGTAGGAACAACCGAAGCGACTTAGCACATGCATAGCTGATTAACAATGCAGATCAAAGGGACTTAGCCATACATATACATGTATCCCTTCTCCCCCAAACTCCCTTTCCATCCAGGCTGCTGATAATGTTGAGCAGAGTTCCCTGTGCTATACAGTAGGTCTTTATTGGTTATCCATTTAAAATATGGCAGTGTGTACATGTCGATCCCAAACTCCCTAACTATCCCTTCCTCCAATAGTGTAATGAAACACTATTACAGTTGTCTTAAAAATTTTTTTAATTTATTTATGTGGCTATAGCGAATCTTAGTGACAGCATGTGGGATCTTTGTTGCCACATGTGGAATCTTTAGTTGTGGCGTGCAAACTCTTAGTTGCAGCATGTATGATTTAACTTCCTGACCAGGAATGGAACCTGGGTCCCCTGCATTGGGAGCACGGAGCCTTAGCCACTGGGCCCCTAGGGAAGTCCTCACCACACCCTCTTTGCTGTGCACAAGTCCAGGAACCGACACTCATTCCTTGTTTCCTGTGTCTCACAGTTGACTCTGGGATTGGAAAATCTCCTGATTGAAGTCTTTTGGCTATGCTCATTATTTCTGCTTGAATAATCTGCTTGTGTGTGCTACTTGGGGTCTTAAGCTTAGCCTGTGTATTAGGGTTACGTTGAGGATGAGAAAAAGTCAGAGTCATCATCTGGCCTGATTGAGATGGGCAAAGGACAAATCCCATCACTGGGGACCGCTGACAAAGAAGGACAAGACCAGGGAGAGGAGACTTATTTCAGCAGATGAGCCATACTCTGGAGAGAAACACAGGACAACTTGATGGGGTGGGGGGCAGCTTTGCCCCAGTGGAGAGGAACCTCAACAGATGGATGTCTCTTCTGTGCTACAAAAAGGACAATGACTTCCCTGGTGACTTAGAGGGTAAAGAAGCTGCCCGCAATGAGGGAGACCCGGGTTCTATCCCTGGGCTGGGAAGATCCCCTGGAGAAGGGCATGGCAACCCACTCCAGTATCCTTGCCTGGAGAATCCCATGGACAGAGGAGCCTTGTGGGCTACAGTCCATTCGGTTGCAAAGAGTTGGACATGACTGAGCGACGAACACTAACTAACTGACTTCCTGAACTCAAGAAAGAAGGACCTTGAATACTGCATGACTCCAAGCAGCATTGTGAGTCATATGGCAAGACTCACGTGGACTTGGCAATGAGAATCTGGTTGTTGACAGCCAAGAATAGACTCGGGAAGGAGATGATGCCAAAATAAATCATGTGACAAAATATATTCTACTACCAATATTTAGTTTCTCCTTGTGTTGGCTTCACAATTTTTTACTTCGTTAACTTATGGACAATAAAGTGAATTATTTATGTTTGTTATTATAAATGATCTGTTCCTACTCCTCTTATTGCCAAGAACGAAGACCTTCCTGGTATCCCACAGTAATATGCAGTCTGCTGGCAGATCTCAGGTGATGCCATTGACTTATGAGGAGAAGGTAGTATGATTTCTCAAGCCCAGTCAAAAGGAATAAGAGGAAAAACCTATCAACAGTATATAGGTTCAGCCCTCATCTGTATGGAAATGCCTTTCCTAACATCCTCCCAGTTCAACACCTGCTCATAGCCATAAGGACCCCCACACCCTATGCTCACATAATAAGCAGTGAGGCAGTTTCCCTTCCAGATGATGGAGACAGGCCAGTAAAGGAGGCCCTTGCCTAATTAGGAGACAATTGCCCTCATGGGTCTCATCCAGTGACCATTTTTCCAAAGGGTTTGTGATGTCTTGTGTTATATGGGGTCCCTGACATCAAGTATATCCTTAAATTAGAGACCGTCAACTGGTACCTCAGAGGCTGAATCAATCCTGTAGATGTGTGTGTTGTTGTTGTTGTTTTGGCTTATACAAGTTTTCTATTAAAATATGAATTGCTTGCCAGACTAGAAATGATGAAGTTTCATATAACCACTCACATTTCCAACCCCTGTGGAAAACACCCAAGTGCTGGGAAGCGCTGTTAACAGTGGAGCGGTGTTTCCACTTGCCCATGACCCGCTGACCTGAGTGAGGGGTCCTCCACAGTCCCCCACTGGTAGGCTTTACTCCCTCTTTCCTTCAGATGTCTGCCCCTGGGCATTTGGGTTTGCAATTCTGTGCCCTCCTGGTCTAGCAAACACCATAGCAGGTGTCATCATTCCAGAACAACTCAGTGCACATGAGGATGCAGGGGCAACATTCATCACACTCTAACAGCTAGCAGAAAAACAGCCTGTTCTAATGAAATTTATTTGGCTGCGTCAGGTCTTAGTTGCAGCATCCGGGATCTTTTGCATAGCCCGAAGTTTTCTCTAGTTGCACACGTGGGCTTAATTTCCCTGTGGCATGTGAGATCTTAGTTCCTGGACCGGGGATCAAACCCATGTTCCCTGCATTGGAAGGCAGATTCTTAACCACTGCGCCACCAGGGAAGACGCTATTCTAGTGAAATTTTTGTTTGACTGTTTATGTATTTCCTGTGCCTGTTCAGCTGCTCCAGTCATGTCTGACTCTTTGTAACCCTATGGACTGTAGCCCGCCAGACTCCTGTGTCCATGGAATTCTCCAGGCAGCAATATTGGAGTGGGTTGCCATCACTCCTCTAGGGGATCTTCCCAATCCAGCAATCAAACCCTCGTCTCCCGTGTCTCCTGCATTGCAGGCAGACTCTACCCACTGAGCCTGATCGAAAGCAATTCACTAGGCTTTGTATGTCCTTGCCTTAAGAATTTTGGTGGGGCAGAGAGCAAAGCAGCTTGAAAATGAAGCTGATTTATACTAAGAACCTAAGGTCACTGATGAGATGATGGGGTGTCCTGGAGAGGGACCTTGGAGCAGTGGTGGAGTAAGGAGGGTGGGCCCCTGCCCAGGAAGGGCAGAGAAGTCTGGAGGCTCCTTCAGGGCAGCAGGGCCACCACAGCTCCACGAGAGCCTCTGGAGGGGCCACATGGCCCGGCAGCCTGGAGGGGCAGCTCTGGCCCCAGCACCCCAGGGCTAGCAAAGACTCCGCATCTCATGAAAGCCAGGAAGCAGAGTCTGCTCAGCTCAGAGGACAGGTGTCAGCCAGGATGTCCCTGTAAGCTTTGGAGATTCTGACACAACCTTGAAAGGACAGCAGCTCTCAAAACAGAACGAGATGAAAAGGAACGAAGGACTGACACATGCTACAACCGGGATGCTGCTCAAAAACGTGCTAAGTAGAAAGAAGCTAGGCACCAAAGGCCACATAGGGTATGATTCCACTGATACAAAAGGTCCAGAACAGGCAATCTCACAGAGACAGAAAGCAGCTAGCGGTTGCCAGGGGCTGGAGGAGAGGGGGATCAGGAGTGACTGCTTGATGGGTACCACGTCTCTTTCTAGGATGCTGAACATGTTCTGGAATTAGGAAGTGATGATGGCTGTGCAGCGTTGAGGGAGAGGGTTAGGAGGCTGGGGTTGCAATTAGACAAGAGGTGAAATGGACTTGTGTCTGGTGAGTGGCTGCAGGAAGAGAGCAGGATGGACAGACGGAGCCACTGAAAGCGAGAATTCACAGGCGTCGTTGGAACCTTAGTGGGTTTGGTGGGGGAGAGAGCAGGAGGGCTGAGAATGAGGGATCATAGACTGAGACGGGAAACAGGTGTGGGATGGGGCCTGGAGAAGGACGTGCCAGCCTCCGCGGGGAGCCTGAGGTGACCTGGGGTCAACCAGGGAAAGAGCGGGACCGAGTGAAGACCATCCAGGAAGCCCCGGCCCCAGAGTAGAACAGTGGCCTAGCACGCGCCTGCACGGAGCTGCCTTCAGCAATGCTCTTGACCTCTAACTCCGCGTTCTCAACCTAAACTGAGGATGTTGTCAGTTAAGGTTTGTAAAAAAAAACTCCTGGCACGTATTAGAGGCTCAGTCAACTTTAAGTGAATCGGAAATGCTGTTCCACGCGTCCCCTCGGCCCGGGGCTGTCTCGTGCTCGCCGATTCCGTCGTTTCTCTCCTCTGCCAAGAGTCTGGGCCACGTCCCAGCCCTCACCCCACGGCTCTGGCTCAAGGGTGGCCCGGAGGGAAGCCCCTCGTCTTCCTCGAGCCTCGCTGCGTCGTCCGCGGGAACCTGATTCCCGTTTTAATAGGAACTGGCGGGTGGACTGGGAGCCAGGACTCCGGGCTCCCGGCGCCGCGATCCCCGCTCCGCAGCATCTGGACTCCTGCCCAGGGGGCGGGAGGCCGGCGGCCCCGGGCGGTGGGGCCGTCCGCGCTCGCGGCGCCTCCTCCCTCGCTCCTGGCCCCCGCCCTGCCCGGGCCCCGCGCCTCCCCGCGCTCCTCCCCCGCGCCTCGGCTCTGCGCGGAGGTTGCGGCTCCGCCGGGCAGGCGCGCGGGGACCCAGGCGGCGGCGGCGGCGGCCACCGGGTGCAGCGGGTCCGGAGCGGGGAGCCGGGCTCAGCCCCGGCCTGCACGAGCCGCGGCCCTCGCCCACCGAGGCCGGCCTGGGGGGTCCGCAGGGCGCGCGGAGCGCCGAGTGCGCGTGGGGCTGGGCCCCGCACCCCGGCACAGGAGCGCGGG
>SJYV01009011.1:1650139-1681105 GCA_006410875.1 Neotragus pygmaeus | reverse complement strand
TGCGGGCCGGTGGGGAGGAGGCAACTGGGGACCACCTATCTCTGCAGCTAACTCACACTCTGACCTTGGGAGCAGGTTTCAATTTCCTCACGCGTGAAGGGGGCGGTTACTGTCCCGCCCTTACCTGGGAGGCATATTGAGAGAGTGGCTTGACTCTCCAGCAGTGAAAACGCCTTGGGCAAAGCTCAAAAACTAGATCCCAGTCGGGTGTTAATGCCCTGTGAGAAGGGGCTGGCTGCGAGGTGGGGGTGAAGGCCTGGAGGTGATGGACTGGAGAACCTGCAGGGGTCCCACCTACCTCTTTCAGTCAGAGGGGCTCAGGAGGTGACCCCTGACTGGCCAAGGGGGTCGGTAACCAAAGTGGAAGAGAGAGTTTAAGTTCATGAGTTCTCCAGTCCGCTCGTGTGGCCACTGGTGGTGTGTGGTGTGGGAGGTGTGGCCAGAGGGCTGGTCCTCTGGAAGTTTCTTGGCACTCTTGACACCCAGAGTCCCAAGGCTGGGGACCCCGACAGCATCAGCTAAGGGAAGCCCTAAGCTGGTTTACCCAGCCATCAGGGAAGGAATACCAGGATAGGAGGACTTCCTGGAGTAGGTGACCTCATAGACATATGGAAAGAGGAGGAGTGACATGTTCAGGGGTCATATAGTGAGAGCTAGCCTGTCCCTTGTGGGGAGCTGACCTTCAGAGTACAGGATCGGGGAGGGGTGAGAAAAGAAGAGTCTGGAGGACCCAGATTGTGAACGGCAACCCAGGCTTTCCCAAAGAGTTTGGACTTTGTCTGAGGCAACTATTGAGAGATTTAAAGCATAGAATGAAACTGAAGCGGGTTTCATTTTCCAAGTGAGTTTGCCCTTGGAAAAGCGGTGGTGGCCCAGAGGGGTCAGACCAAGGCCAGGTCAGTGAGGAAGGTGGAGCCATGGTCAGAGGAGGGACATAGCCAGTGCCAGCCAGGGCAGGGGCTTGGCCGAGGAGGGAGAGGTGGGGCAGCCGTGTCTGCATTTGGCCTAAAGGTGGGTGGACCAGNAACTTTTTTTTCTGGGGGATGGGGTGGGGGTGGGGGTGAGGGAGCCGCACTGTGTGGCATGTGGGATCTTAGTTTCCCTGACCAGCGACTGAACCTGTGCCCCCTGCAATGGAAGCGTGGATTCTAGACCCCTGGGCTACAGCAGGGAGGTCCCAAGAACCTTCTTAACATAAAGTGAAGTGAGACTGTTTCACAAGATAACGACAAATCCTAACACCACTTCTTCCTAGACCACTGTCAGGAAGCACAAATAAATTAATTCATTCTCTAAAATGAAGTTTGGCGGTCCCATAACAGTCTGTACTAACTGCCCTGCACTAGCTGGGAAAACAACAATTTGGTAATATGGTCAAGTGGTTCCCTGTCAGCCACACACTTTTTGGATGAGCAATGAATCTGCTCAGCTATACCTATTCAAAGAGTTGGAACCTATTACATGACAAGCACTATGATAGCAACGAGCAAGACAGAGCAAGTCTGACCCTTGGTGAGCTTGAAATAAGTAGCAGAAATTGTCCTTGAGAGGAGCACTGGCAAGAAGCATGGGAGCTAAGACAGGCTGCTGTGGTGAAGGGCCCTGACACAGCCTGGACCAGAGAGGATCTCCACCGGGGCTGCAAACCAGAACCACCCAGCACAGACTCTCGCATGCCAAAGCCCACGCCTTCCCCCGTACCAAACAAATCAGAATTCTGTGAACCCTGGCCATTGGTTTTAAAAAGCATTTGCTCCCCCAGGTAATTCTAACATGCAGGCAAGGTAGAGAACTACTGGTCTTGGGTATAATGAGACACGGTTTGGGGTACAGAGGTCAGTAAGACAATGTCTGCCCTCCAGGAGCTTTCTATCTAGTGGGAAAGACCCAACAACTCAGAGTGTTAGCAAAATGCTCTAGCAACATGGAGCAAAAACCCCTCAGATTCAGTGTAATGCTTCTCTGGGCACAAGGATGGGGAAGTGATCCCAATGGATTATATAAGGTGTTTTTACCTGTGGCAGCAAGGTTTGGCTCAGGCACCTAATTATTCTTTATACCTTTTCATATATCTTAAATATTGCAGGCTTTTGAAAAAGTAAAAATAAAAACTGCCTTTAGTCAGTGAAGGCAACATGGAAATTATTTAAGCTGAATTTTGAAGCTTAAGGGGTTTTCTGAGGAAATGATTCTGAAGATGTAGTCTAAAATATAAACAGAAAAAGTCAGAAGGAAAAGCACCTTAGGCAAAGGGAAGACTGTGTGCAAGAGCTGGAAGCAGAAAACGCATGGGGCCCTACAAAAACTGAGAGAAGACAGAAAGCAAAAAAGAAGGATGAAGCAGAGGTTCTCAGGGGCTTCCCTGGTGGCTCAGACAGTAAAGAATCCACCTGTAATGTGGGAAACCTGGGTTCGATCCTTGGCTTGGCAAGATCCCTTGGAGGAGGGCAAGGCAACCCACTCCAGTATTCTTGCTTGGAGAATCCCCACAGACAGAGGAGCCTGATGGGCTATAGTCCATGGGGGTCACAAAGTGTCAGACACCACTGAGTGACTAAGCACACACACAAAGGTTCTCAGAATGCCATTCTTGGTCTAGCAGCAGCAAGAATGTGCTAGGAATGCAAATTCTGAGGTCTCACTCCAGACTTACTAAATCAGAAAGAGGTGGCGAGGCAGGGATAGTCTTGGTAATATTAAGGATTTTGTATTTTATTCTTAAATTAATCAAAAAATAATTGAGAGGTTTTAAATAGAGAAATAACATAATCAGGATAACAGTAACTAAATGGTTTGGTGTTAATAGCTGAGCAAAACCCCCTCAAAATCTAATTTTTGTAATAATCAGGATCAGAAACCATACTGAGTCTTTAAATCAAGGGTCACAATCATAATGCCTTTAGGGCTAAGCTGGAAGGGTGCCTGAGTGGGAAGTGGGATGTGAAAAACTGAAGGGGCTGCCCTCAAGTCAGCAGAGCATCTGCTCTGGAGCCAAACACAAACACGTGCTGAGTGGAGGGATACACTGGTGAACCTAGGGCTCCCTTAACACAGCTGCTTAAGAAGGAGCGGGCCCCTTGCAGGGAATCCCGCCTTCTCCTTTCTTCAGATGTGACTATTTCCCCAGCCTGGCTAGGGAAATCTGGCATCAAACCAGAATAAATTTCAAAGAATAAACCACCTTTTGTTTCTTTGTCTAAGTAGCAGAGGGATAAAAAGCAATTCAGCAAACAAGATGCCAATAACCCGGCCAGTTCGCCTCCCACATGGAGCTTCTACTACTGCAGAACAAATGACCTGTTTGGATGAACCCAGGGCAGAAGCCTGAACCTGGGAACACTCCATGTGATGGGCTACCCAGGAACAGCTCTCTCCTGGGTCCAAGAGGCTACGGGCTACTGGTGTCTTCACTTCAGCAAGTCAAATCAAGCTCTTGGATTCAACGCATAAGGCTCTCAAGCCTTAACAGACAACGTGTTTGTATGCTAGGTTTCTCAGGACTAAAAACTACCAAATGCAGTTCAACCAAAATGTCACCAGAAATAAGCAGAAACGTTCTGATGAGGCACAGCTTACAGCATGGGCAGAAATCTACCGATCTGGGTTCCTGCCTCAGTAGTACCTCACCTGGATTTAGCCATAGATGATAGGTGATGAGGGAGTGGTTACACAGTTCTGACTGAATCAGGTTAAAAAGCACATTCCAGTGAAGTTCAGGATGCAGAACAGGATTGTAACAGACGTTAATGAGAAGGGAACAAGATTGATTGCCTTATTCAGACACTTCCTCCCTCAACCCCTCAGCTGAAATAGTGAATAGTCTCAGAAGGCCTAGCTGACAATGGCAATTCATCCTGGCCTGGGACGCCTGGATTACAGGTGCTGAGGGACTCCACAGACCTTTTCCTACTAAGGTTACGGCTTAGAGATCTTCAGGGGAAGCCATAGGGCCTTCATGATAAAGTGAGTTCCCATCTCCTATCTTAAAGATCCAGAAAACCATTTTCTTACAAGTCAGAATAATGGAAGAGACAAGCTTCAAATTCAAGTAGAATAAAGATTTCAAAAGAATCTTATTCTTACCTGAGGCTGAATTTTCATTTCCTAACTGAAGCTAGATTTGTAAGGAAATGTTTGCTACCTACAATCTTCTCAGGACAGTCCATTTTATTCCTGTGCCCAGCCTGAGGGACTTGCTGACATGTAATGACAGAGCTAAGACCAAGGGTAAATGCTCCCAGGACCAGCCTACTATTAAATAGTTGGTGTTACCTGCCTTTGAGTATCAAGTATAGTTCCTTGAAGATGATGGTCATTAGAGCCGATGTTTATGGAGGGCCTACAAGCACCAACACTCTTTATGCTAATTTAATATTAACCTCTCTATGAAGTGGGTACTTTTAGTTTCATTTTACAGATGCAAAAGCTAAGGCATGGACAGATTAAGTGAATTGCTCAAGGCTTAAGTTAGTGGCAGAGTCAAAATGCAGATCCAGGGCTCTAGAGCCCAAGCTCTTCATCAGCAGACCATACTGTCTTTTTCAGGATACTGTCCATCCATTCTATAAACACTGCATCAAGCATCTGGCACCAAAAACTCTACTAGACAAAAGCACCTATTCACATAAAGCAACTAGAAAATCTGCTTTTACTCCTCCATGCTCAAACGTGACAATCCATGCTGAACACACTCCAGATTCTACCTCCTAGCTAAAAGTTAAGATAAATACCTAAAAATTTAGCTTTCAAAAGTAAGATATAGAAAAAAGCAAAAAACACTGAGCTTTTTCTCAGCTTTGATGGAGAGCAGACAGTGCTTCTATCATTTCCATCTTCTCTGTCCCTCAGTTGCATCTGTGCCTAAGAGCCCAAGATTTAAAACAAACAACAACAAAAAAACCATTTAAACAATTTTAAGATTTCTGAACACAGATCACAAGTATATTCTTCCCTGGGCAGGCAACCAAAACAGATATTCTATAAAGTCGGTCCACAAATGCCTATTCAGAATTCTGAGCTTGAATTTAAGGAATAGTTCATCATTCATTTAGCTCAACACCACCAAAACATCCAATCAGAAACTGGTCTTTCTTGCTTTTCTCTCTGCCCCCATCAGCTTTCAGAGAGTGGCAGAAATACTCACAGGCAAGCTCGAAGGTCTTGACTGAAGACTCAGGTTCATATCTTCTTGCCCTCCCTTACTGGAGGTCATTGAGGGGGCTGAGGATGCCTGAGACCCAAATGAATCTTGAGATAACTCCTAAAACAAGAGAAACAAAGCTGTGAGAGCCTGGTAATTGATAAACCAGGCCAGCGTGCTTCACGGTGAAAAGGGCTATGGGACTCTATCACACAGGGGGAAACTGGGTTTGAGAGACTGACCACTCGCACACAATACTATTCAAAGGCAGAAAAATACAAACTGTGGCCCTTAAGAATGTAAACAGTGGACATAAGACTCTCTGATGGGACTGTTGACCATTTATCATAACCAACAGAAAACTGTTCTTTGGGAACAAAGGCTCAAATCTAGCTAACTACAAATTGTATCTATCAAGGAAAAAGACCAACTGATTTCAAAACACCAACAAAAAACTCATACTAGAACCTCTGCAATAAGATGAGTACTGCTTTCTTTAAAGGCTCTGACCTGGGATGAGACTCCAACAATGCCACCAATGCACAAAATCTCTAGTGAACTTATGATCATTCAGTCATTTCTCCTCTTTTTGTTCTTTAGAGAATAAAACCCAAATTGTTATTTTCAGGCTTTATCACCTAATTTGTTCATAGACGTGGCTACAAATGAATTTTAGCTATTTCCCAAAATCCATTCTCAAAAAAAATAAAAGTATTTGCTACAACTGAGAACGGGCTTCCCTGGTGGCTTAGTTGGTAAAGAATCTGCCTGCAAAGTAAAAATAAAAATTAAAAAAAAAAAAAAAAGAAAGAAAGAATCTGCCTCCAATGTGCCAGGAGACCTAGGTTCAATCCCTGGGTTGGGAAGATCTCCTGGAGAAGGGAATGGCTCCCCACTCCCGTTTTCTTGCCTGGAGAATTCCATGGACAGAGGAGCCTGGCAAGCTACAGTCCATGGGATAGCAAAGAGTTAGACATGACTGAGCAACTTCCACTTTTCACCACCAAGAATATTCTAAAGAATGTTATATCAGCCCTGATAGCAATTTCAAATGAAGGGGTCCAAAATATTTTGAGCAGTAGCAGAACAGAATTGCAATTGCATAGAAGTACAGTACAGTCTCCCAAAGTGACTGTTTTAAAAAAGACCAAACTCACTTGGATGCTCAAGTTCTGAATGCTCAATTTAAACAAAAAAAACTAATCCATTATATTTTTTTCTTGTCTGTCTATGCAACTTTCCACTGCCCTATTAGTAAAAAGAGATACAAGTTTTTATGCAGCTAGTTCAGGTAGAGAACCAATTCATGTGACAAAGTTCTCGTGACACCAACCCCCAAAGTCTGCGGTCACGTGGAGGGAGGGCGCATCTTACCTGCGGTGGAGGGAAGCGCTGCTGGGAGTAGGCAGTTTGCTGTGACTGCTGAGACTGGGGCTGAGGGTATGCAGCCTGCTGGGAAAGCGTCGAGGATGCTGGCTGCTGAGGTTGCTGCTGCTGGTAAGGAGACTGTGCCTGCGGCTGTGAGTAGGGGGGCTGGCTCTGGGGGTGCTGCTGGGTGCTGGACTGCTGGGAGGGGTATGGAGTCGGGGATGGCTGATGGGGAGGCTGGGACGGCTGCTGGGAGTACGGAGGCTGAGAGGACTGGAGCTGCGGTGGCTGAGACTGAGGCTGCTGCTGATACGAAGGTTGGGCATGGGGTGTCTGGGATGGTGGCTGCTGGGAGTAGGGTGGCTGCTGCTGCTGGGGGTGAGGACTTTGCTGGTTGTAATATGGAGTCTGGCCCTGCTGACCATACCCGCTGGGGCCTTGCTGTCCATAAGGAGGAATCTGTAAAAGGAAAGGATACTTTTAGCACTGACACTTCTGAATGAAGAAACGTGAGGTATTCTGTCAGAAGTTATGCCCTGAAGATGGGTACTGAAAGCAGGCAAGCCAAGCCTCACACTTGGAAGGCCCAGGGTTTTTCTACCAACCCTGTTAAACTGAGCCAGGAGGGTCAGCCAAGCTGGGTTACTAGGTTGGTTTGTTTACAGATGGATGACATTCATCCATGGAAAATTTACACAGTTTAATAAAAATTTGGGCAACTTACAAGAGTTCAAGAACAGCTGTCTTCATCAATGAGACTACTCTTTTTTATCATGGCCTAGACTGTTTTTATAAGTGCTAGGAATCTGTATCCTAGCCACAATGAAGAGTCACTGGCTCAGTCAACTGAAAACCTAGTCTAGATGGTATGCCAATGACTAAACTACTCTGGTTCTCTTTTTCACTTTGTCTTTATTCATAAAGTATCTGAGAGCCTACTTGCTTACTTGTACCAGGCACTATTCTAGGCACAAGGGATACATTTGGCCAACTAAGAAAGAAAAAAGACCAATAAAATTCACCCCAAATCTCCTCCATTTTCTCAGTGGGGGTGGGGGGAGAAGGCAATTACATTTAAGGGCGTACTTTGCTTCATAATCTTAGAAGTAAAGTTAGGTTTAATATTCTATTCCTCACACCATTTTCAATATGAGTATCACTCATACATTAATTATAGAAAATGCTATCAAAACAAACAAAAAAGAATGGCGATAAAAAGATGATGGTGCGGCTGGTCAGACAAAAGGAGACAAGTAAAATCTTAACGTCTGTAATAGCACCGTTAGCACCTTTACTGTTCAATCTTCCCTTTTCCTGCTGCTCCCAGTCCCTTCCACCTATTTACTGCAAACCAGACAGCTATATGTTGAAGGCCTTGAGAAATACAAAACGCTTCTTCTCTCCTTGGGCTTCCCTGATGGCTCAGATGGTAAAGAATCTGCCTGCAATGCAGGAGACCTGGGTTTGATCCCTGGGTCAGGAAGAGCCCCTGGAGAGGAAACGGCAACCCACTCTGTATTGTTGCCTGGAGAATTCCATGGACAGAGGAGCCTGGAGGGCTACAGTCCATGGGGTTGCAAAGAGTTGGACACGACTGAGCAACAAACACTTCTCTCCCCAGGACAGATGGTATGAGTGGTTTTTCTTGATAGCAGTGGATTGGTGTTCAGCTACTGTCTTTTTCTTTCTTTCTACCTCCTTCAGAGATAACCACTCAGTGGATACAAGCAGGCCAGCCAGGTCAAAGAAGACAGCTATATATAGCCAGTGGCTGGGGAGCAGTTTTCCTTCAAGTATATACGCTGTGATGGCCACAACCTCGGCCTTGTACGTAGCACTCTGAAATTGAGTCAGCTGGCCTATGTCCCTTTCAAGGGGGTTAGAAGCCAAAGACACATTCTGATCGTACAGCTCAAGACCAGATCTTGGACAGCAACAAGGGTTAAGGCCAATGGAGTCACCATCTACCTGCTGTGCATAAGAGAGGCCGCCCATGGCACTCTGCGCTCGGCCCTGCATGGTCATCGGGTACCGCTGTGGGGTCTGGGACCCATATGGCTGCCCTGGGTACCCATGTCCTTGCTGCGGTCCTGATGGAGGTCCCTGTTGTTGCGAGTATGGGTTAGTCCCGCCATATGGCTGAGGTCTCATCTTGCCCATCTGATCCATTGGACTGGATGGCTACAAAATAAAGAGCATTTCATTAACCTGAAGCTTTGATGGCTTCTGACCAATATGAACACAACCTAGGCATACATGTCTGTGTGCCATACAGGAAAACAGTTACTAGGAAAAAGTAATGGTATATATTCAGTAACCCTTGGACAAGTCATTTAACCTTCTTCAGAACTGGATTCTGTCGTATGTAAAAGAGAAACACCACCCATTTATGAAAGTATCTTGTAAGCTATATTCTACTTTATAACTCTGGTACTACTTGAGACCTAAGGAACAGGTCAGGTGTGGAGCAATGAATACATGGACTCTATGATACAGAAAACAAGAACATAGGCCCTTTAGTTGGGAGGGNGTCAACTCTTCGCATGAGGTGGACAAAGTACTAGAGTTTCAGCTTCAGCATCATTCCTTCCAAAGAAATCCCAGGGCTGCTTAGGAGGTGATAAAATAGAAAGCATGGAAATACCTTCAGAGACTAGCTCCAAGAGAAGTCACCAAAGCCTACCCAAACCTTTCCAGTTGCTTTCTAAACCTCTCAAAAAATTATTCCTTTTACTAATGAAGTTATGTGTGTGTGTCAGTTACTCAGTCATGTCCAACTCTTTGCGACCCCATGGACTGGAGCCCACCAGGCTCCTCTGTCCATGGAATTCTCCAGGTAAGAAAACTAGTGCAGGTTGCCATTCTCTTCTTCAGGAGCTCTTCCCGACCCAGGGATAGAATGTGGGTCTCCTGCACTGCAGGCAGATACTTTACCATCTGAGCCACAAAGGAAGCTCAAAATCATTTAGTCACTTTATTTAATGGACACTTTTAGACACTTTTAGTATCTGAAGGATATTATAGTCCTTTTAGATACTTTCGCTACCCCTATTGTATAAATAAGGATACTGGGCACAGAGAGACTAAGTAACTTGCCTAAGGTCACACAGCTCCTAAGTGATTTGAACGCATATTGTTCAGGCTCTTAAGTACACACTGCTCTGCATAAGTGTGAATGACCAGTAACCCTCTTTGGTCATGATCATCACCTACTTAACTCAGTGGTTAGGATTCAATATATGAACTTGGAAAGGGCATAAATATTCAGCTCATAATGGTCACAGTTTCACAAGTCTTGATTTTCATCGCATTCAAACTATGAAGGAAAAAGAAAAACTGGTCTTAGAAACAGGGGGGAGAGGGGACTCCCAGCAGCCAATAGTGTGGACCCATCTGAGCAGCATCCAGGGACCAGTGAAGCGCTAGCTCAGTCCAATGTGAATGCTAATCCACCTGATGTGTTATCTCTTTTCTGGAAATATATGCACTGGAACATGCCAACAGAGCTAACAACGTGAACTATTCGAGCCATATTAAGTGCCCTAGTCCTGCTTCCATGGTTGACAAGTGGCCTTTTGATAATTTTGTTTCCCATGCACATAATATGTCTCCAGGGAGAGCACACCTGTCAGGTCAACCAGGAATTTCTGGTCCCAAGGCAATTGCATTTGTCATAGTAAATTATTAAGCTAGTATCCAGACTTTGTATGTCAGCCTGTTGAGAGTTTTCATGAAAAGAATCTCCCATCAGCCCAATCAACTCAGGAGTACCAACAAGATCTCTGAATTTTGGGGCCCAGAGGGCCAGACTCTGATTCCTCCAAGTATACGCCACCTTGTGGAATCTCCGAATAACCAATAATCCAGTTGTGCAGCACCCTGGATGGACGACCCTGACAAAATAACTGACACACTTTGTGGCTGAACAATAGGATCACACGTAAAGAACAAGTGAAGCATAGAGCTAAAAAAACAAACTCTGGAGTTAGACAAACTTGTGATTAAATCTCAGCCCTACAACTTACTAGCTTTGTTGTTTAACCTCTGACTGTCAATTTTCTCATTTGTAAAGCAGAAGAAATGCCTTTATTAAAAAATCAGTGGTTCTGAAAGTATAGTACCTGGATGTGTTAGTCTGCTCAGGCTGCTATAAAAGACTACTATAGACTAGGTGTCTTATAAACAACAGCAATTTATTTATAACAGTTCTGGAGGCAGGGAAGTCCAAGATTAAGGCACTGGTAAATTTGGCATCCTGGTTCATAGACAGCTGTCTTTCTGCTGTGTTTTCACGAGGCAAAAGAGACAAGGTAACTCTCTTAGGCTGCTGTTATGAGGGCTATTCCTACTCATGAGGACACTGCCCTCATGACCTAATCACCTCTCAAAGGCTCCCCTCCTAGTACCGTCATGCTGAGGATTAGGATTTTAACATACAAATATTAGCTGGACATTCAACTTCTTAAAAGATGGGACTACCAGAACAACCTGACCTGTCCGCTGAGAAACCTGTAAGCAGGCCAAGAAGCAACAGTTAGAACCAGACATGGAACAGCAGACTGGCTCAAAATTGGAGTACGACAAGGCTGTATATGGTCACCCTGCTTATTTTACTTATATGCAGAGTACATCATGAAGAGTGCTGGGCTGGATGAATCATAAGCTGGAATCAAGGTTGCTGGGAGAAATACCAACAACCTCAGATATGCAGATGATACCACCCTTATGGCAGAAAGTGAAGAAGAACTAAAGAGCCTCTTGATGAAAGTGAAAGAGGAGAGTGAAAAAGCTGGCTTAAAATTAAAAATTCAAAAACTAAGACCAAGGCATCCAGTTCCATCACTTCATGGCAAATAGATGGGGAAACAATGGAAATAATGACAGATTTTATTTTCTTGGTCTCCAAAAATCACTGCAGATGGTGAGTGCAGCCTTGAAATTAAAAGATTNTAAAAATTCAAAAACTAAGACCAAGGCATCCAGTTCCATCACTTCATGGCAAATAGATGGGGAAACAATGGAAATAATGACAGATTTTATTTTCTTGGTCTCCAAAAATCACTGCAGATGGTGAGTGCAGCCTTGAAATTAAAAGATTCTTGCTCCTTCGAAAAAAATCTATGGCAAACCTAGACAGCATATTAAAAAGCAGAGACATCACTTTGCTGACAAAGGTCCATATAAACAAAGCTATGGTTTTTCCAATAGTCATACAGAGCTGTGAGAGTTGTACTATAAAGAAGGCTGAGTGCCAAAGAATTGATGCTTTTGAACTGTGGTGGTACTGGAGAACACTCTTGAGAGTCCCTTGGACTGAAAGGAGATCAAACTAGTCAATCCTAAAAGAAATCAACCCTGAATATTCATTGGAAGGACTGATGCTAAAGCTTCAGCTTCAATATTTTGGCCATCTGATGCAAAGCACAACTCATTGGTAAAGACCCTGATGCTAGGAAAGATTGAGGGCAGGAGGAGACAAGGGTAACAGAGGATGAGATGGTTGGATGGCATCACCAACTCTATGGAGGTGAATTTGAGCAAACTCTAGGAGACAATGAAGGGAAGCCTGGCGTGCTGCAGCACGCCACAAAGAGTGGGGTCACAAACAGTCAGACATGACTTAGTGACTGAACAATAACAACAACATAGCATTGGACATGCAGCACCAACATTTTAAAGAATTTATTATAAATGCAAATTCTTAAACCATAAAATAATCCCTACTAAATTGGAAGTTCTGAAGATTGAGCCCAGCAACCTGTATTTTAACATGCCTTCCAGAGTATTCTGATGCTCACTAAAGATTGAGAAATACTGAGAGATTGTTGTGAAGTTAATAAATTATGTATACAATGTGTCTAGTATAGCACCCAGCACAAAAGCAGACACTCATGATACTTTTTCCAAAAAGGAAAAGGAGTATGTCAAGGCTGTATATTGTCACCCTGCTTATTTAACTTATATGCAGAGNCCCAGGGATTGAACCCAGGTCTCCCACATTGGAGGCAGATGCTTTAACCTCTGAGCCACCAGGGAAGCCCAGTTGGTAAAGAAACCGCCCGCAATGCAGGAGACCCTGGTTCGATTTCTGGGTCAGGAAGATCCACTGGAGAAGAGATAGGCTACCCATTCCAATATTCTTGGGCTTCCCTTTTTCACTTTCACTTTCATCACCACAAAAAAATCTGAAGAATGAAGGAGTCTGCCAAGATTTCCTCACCTAGTAACAATTAAGAAATTTGCTGTTTTAGACATATAGTCAAAATCTTGTAATTGTTCAGTTTTGATAGATTTTCCTTCTTTACTCAGCAACAAAGATGCTTTTTCACAAGCTGTACAGCATTCAAATTTCAGTGGTTGCTCAGAATTTCATGAGGTGGACATGCCATAAATTAATTGTTTCCTTGGTTTTGCCTAATTATGCTGCTTCTAATTTTTCAAGAGACATCTTTGGCATACGATGTATTCCTTTCCTTTGGAACATTTCAAACTCCTAAATGGAAGAATATCATGTCCCAGAGAATGAATCTGTGTGAGTGTTCTTATAAATGGCCTGAAAACAAAGTATTATGCTAGTGTTTTCATTGGACTATCCCCAACTAGATATGATATCACTTGGCATTTTATTAAGGAGAAAAATAATTAGTACTGTTAGAAATATTTTAAAATTACTACCCAGTTTGAATATTTATGTTTACTAAAATGTTATATGACATATAAATTGTTATTTGAGTAACTCACAGAAATTCACAATTATTCTTCTCTGTAAATCTATACAAATGGGTGACCCTTTTAAATCTGAAAAACTGTAATTCTGATTTGGTTAAAAACTGATGGATTTCTGTATCCTTTTATGTGAGAGAATATGTAAATAAATGGAAGATAGATTCCTTTTATAGACTTGTGTTTAAATATTTAGAAACCTGGTGAATTTTACTGTTGATAAATAATTCTAAATCTTGCCTTGCATCAAATTGATATATGCAATATATGAACAAAATTGAAAACAATATAACATTAGTATTCATATTATCAGTAAAGACAATTATGTATTATGAATAAAAATAAAAATATGACATTTAACAGCTGTGTAATTAAACACATAAGGAATTGAGATATTCATATCTGCTTCTGAATTACTATGTTGAGAATATATATAAGCTGAAAGATTAGAATTGTTTTGTTACTGCTGTTATCACCACCACAGTAGGAAATATACTATGAGAATGTGGTTTGGTGGAATATAATGGGATAAATACTTATTCCTAATTGCTGTTTTGCTAAGATCCTAGAATTGTACATAAGATTGAAGGCACGAAGAGAAGGTAACAACAGAGGATGAGATGGTTGGATGGCATCACTGACTCTGTGGACATGAGTTTGAGTAACTCCAGGAGTCAGTGACAACAAGGAAGCCTGGTGTGCTACAGTCCATGTGTGTCCACACAACTGAGCGACTAAACGGAACTGAGAATTGTACATCTTGTTTATGCTTATGAAAAGTAGGAATCTTGCATTTTTTATTTTTATTAAAATTAGAAATTCAATTTTCAGGCCAAGAACTATAAACTTCAGTTCCAAACTAATACATTACAGAAAATATGAAAACATAAGAAAATAAAGAGATCTATTATGAACTCCAATAAGAAATCTAGACAAGGTTTCTAGAAACAAAATCAATTTACTAAAAACTCTTTACAAGAATATATTTATGAATTATCAACTTCAGAAAGAACATATAAGACCTTTAAAGAGACTATTTTAAGATTCTAATTATAGGTTATAAAGATATGACTTATGTGTAGAATCTTTAAAAAAAAAAAAGGGTACTAATGAACTTTTTATAAAACAGAAGTAGAGTCATTGATGTAGAAAACAAATGTAAAGTTACCAGGGCATAAGGCAGGAAGCGTTAAACTGGAAGATTGGGACTGACATATACATACTACTATGCATAAAATAGATAACTAATAAGGACCTGTTGTTAGCACAGGGAACTCTACTCAATACTTTGTAATGGCCTAGATGGGGAAAAAATGTTAAAAAAAGAGGGGGGTGGATATATGTATAAGTGATTCACCTAGCTGTACACCCAAAACTAACACAAGATTATAAATCAGCTATACTTCAATAAAAACTTTTTTTAGAAGACATGAATAAATTGAGAAGCTCAACCATGTTCATGGATGTGATAGCAACATGCTAAAGATGCCAATTTTCTCCAAATTAACTTCCAGACTTAGTATAATCCCAAACAAAACCTGGTTTGAGGAACTTGATAAATTTATTACAAACATTTATAGCAAAACAAAAGAACACAGACAGCTAAGTTAACTTTGAAAAAGAAGAGCAAAAAGGTAGTCCTTACTCTACCAGATATTAATACATATCACAAAACCTTAGTATTAAAAATAATATGGTGCTCACCAAGAAATACATAAACTGAATAGAATAGAGCTTAGAGGTACACATACACATGCATACATATAACACACACACACACACACACACACACACACACACACTCACAGAGAGACATTTGATTTGTGATAAAGATGGGTACCACAAAGCACAGATGTTGTTGTATAGACCTCTTACCACCTCAGTTGTTACCACTCTGTCAAAACCACCATAATCCTTCACTTTGATTCCCATAAAAACCTCCTCTCCGGTCTTCCTTTTTCCTTAGATACTTTTCAGTTTATTTAACAGTGACCCTGTTAAAACACAATCAAATCATGCTTGTGCTTTTCTTTTTTCTCCAGCTTTACTGGGATAAAATTTGACATATAATATTGTATAGGTTTAAGATGTATAGGGTTGATTCAATATACTTATATATTGCAAAATGAGTATCCTCATAGTGTTCATGCTTGTGTTTTTAAAATATAAAGAACTTACATGAGGACACAAAAGACTTTCTGGTCCAATCAGATTAGGCAGAGAATGAAGAGAAGTGTTAGTCACTGTCATGTCCAACTCTTTGTGATTTCATGGGCTGTAGCTCACCAGGCTCCTTTGTCCATGGGCTTCTCCAGGCAAGAATACTGGAGTGGGTAGCCATGCCCTTTTCCAGGGGATCTTACCAACCCAGGAAATGAACCTGGGTCTCTCACATTGCAGGTAGAGTATAATAGTTAATAATTATTGCATATTTTCTATTATTAGGGATTATATGATTTATAGATAATCTTCATTTAAGATCGCACATGTCACTTAAAATTATACATAATCAATTACTTAATCTTTACAACAAAACTGTGAAATAGACAGTACTTATTCCCCCTATTTTAAAGAGTCACAGAGATAAAACGATTTACCAAAGGTCACAAGTTAAATACTTACCTCTCTGTGTAGAGGCAGAGCTAGGATTTGAATCCTAGAATCCCAGCTCCAGAATATTTGAGCAAGGTTTGCAGCGCAGAAAGATTTGTTTCCTAAGACTTTTAGATTCTCCATGTAGTTTCAATTAATTAGAAAATTAAGTCATGATGTTCATAACTGACTTTACAGCTATTACTCAATTAAATAGTAGGAGGGAATTATTACAAAATTTATTACAAAATTCGGCGTGTTGCCTGACCCAGCTTTCTGATGTCTGCCTGGTTGCTACTGCACTATTCTTTATATTATTCTCCTCTGCAGCAGGCGTGGGGGATCTTTCCTTGGTTACTTGATTTTTCTATCCCTCCATGAGAGGTCAGAATGACAACAGGCCTGCACATTCCAGGGCTGTCCTGACACCTGATTGTTGATGCAGTTGTGGAAGCAGTTTTGCTGGTTTTCGAGCAGTTTTCCAGAGAAAGGATGGAAAGGAAGGCTAGCATGGGCAACAGAGTGGCGTGGGTTAAGGGGATTTAGTTCCCAGTAACCTGAAAGCCAATAAAAACTTAAAGCAAGAAGAGTAATGCAAGGGGCAGGATGAACTGCAAAGGGTGTGCATGTGGGTGACAGAAAGAGAACATTTAATGTGTCAATACTCTCCTCTGACTTGAACAAACCATGTATTTACATATACCCTGCCCAGAGCACCTCAATTATCCAAACTAGCCAAGAAATTAGGGACATTAACCCAACTTTAAAGACAAATAAAGACCAGTGTGGCCATGACCTAAAGAAAAGACATAATGAAACTCTAAACCTGAAAAACTGGATGCAACATTCACCTTCAGCATTGAGGGTTTGAGGAGTCTAGTGGGCAGAAAGGGAACTGATGATATATTTGTTATTGATAACTAATCATTTTTCTTCCAGTTTTATTGCAAATATAACTGACACATAACACTGTATAGTTTAAGATATACAAGATAGTTCAGTTCAGTTCAGTTCAGTCGCTCAGTCATCTCCGACTCTGCGACCCCATGAATTGCAGCACGCCAGGCCTCCCTGTTCATTACCACCTCTCGGAGTTCACTCAGACTCACGTCCATTGAATCAGTGATGCCATCCAGCTATCTCATCCTCAGTTGTCTCCTTCTCCTCCTGCCCCCAATCCCTCCTAGCATCAGAGCCTTTTCCAATGAGTCAACTCTTCTCATGAGGTAGCCAAAGTACTGGAGTTTCAGCTTTNCAGAATACTGGAGTGGGTAGCCTGTCCCTTCTCCAGGGGATCTTCCCAACCCAGGGATTGAACCTAAGTCTCCCACATTGTAGGCAGATTCTTTACCAGCTGAGCCACAAGAAGCCCAAGAATTCTGGAATAAGTAGCTTATCCCTTCTCCAGTGGATCTTCCTGACCCAGGAAGGGAACGGGGGGGAGGGGAGTGCAGACTTGGGGGGAAGCTGGACACCTGGGTGGTGATTTGGGACAAAGGAAGCAAAGATGTTGGAACTTGGAGAAGAAGAACTTTTGCAGAGGGCCTTCGGGCTGAGAAGAGCTGAGCAGGATAAAGGTGGACAGACCCCTCTCTTTGACGTGCGTCTCTGGGCACATTGTTAGATTTGCGTGTGACACCCTGCTTCCCTCCCGCCCAAGTTATTTCTTGAAGTTGCTCATGCCTCTTACCTATATTCTCCACTCATTCATTTGTAAGCCTTTCTCCAGGATCTGCCCCAACCTAGCTCTAACCCCCAGGAGTTAGGGCCATTTCAGAGGTGGTGTGGCCTCTTTCAACACCTCCGGCTTGCGGCCTCCTGTCTTACTCCTCGTCCTGACCTTGGCCCTGACTGCTTCCTACTCCCAGGGGTGACTGGGCCAACCGCCTGCAAGTTAGGCTGAAGAAGAGGCTGCACGCCCAGCAGGAGGTGGTCCAGGGGGTCTCTCAGGACACTAGGTCTTCCGGGCCACCCTGTGGTCTGTGTTTACCTGTGGCCCAGCCTCACCTCACCTGTCTGGGCATGGCTCCCTACCAGGCCTGACTCTGGGTCTCGGGGCACCTCTGGTCCCTTGCCCTTGTTCGCATGGTCCATCAGGAGCAGGCCCACTCTGATGCCTGTGGACCTTGGTGGCTCAGCCTCTGGGGCCTGTGAGACTTTCCCATTGTTTTAGCACGTGGAGTCTGTGTCCTTGCCATGGGCCTCCCCTCTGCCAGTCCCTTGAGCATCTCCTGGGTGTCCCCTGGGCACCGCATCTCCCACGGAAAGAGGGGAGCTCTCCAACCAGGATGGTGCTCTCCAAGGTCCTGCCCTGTGCTGGCCACCATGCTCCCCCCACCCCACCAACGCATTACTCTTCCTCACTTCCCACACATACTCCTGGAGGGCCCACTGTCCTGGCGCACCTCTCGGCACAGGGTACATCCCTGTGCTTGAAGAGATCGCGGGGCAGGGGCCGAGGCAGCCTGTCGAGGGGCAGAGAGAATGAATTCTGGGGCTGGCCAGAATCCTGAGCCAGATCCTTCCACTGCCAGTGCGCTGGCAGGTTTTCAAACTTGCCCGAGTTTCAGTTTTCCCACCTGCTAAGCCAGAGAAGGATTTCTGCCTCTCAGGACTACACAGACAGAGGTGCTGGGGTGGAGGGTGTGTGCAGGTGATCCTTTTCCCCAGTCCCTAGAGCCTGATGGGGGAAGCCAGGCAAAGTGTGTGACTGTCTGCTCAACCGAAATCCTTTGACTGCTGGTCTGCCTACTGTGAGTCCACACCCTGCCCTGAACTGTGTGCGTGCTAAGTCATTCAGTCGTGTCCGACTCTTTGCGACTCCATGGACTGTAGCCCGCCTAGCTCCTCTGTCCATGGGATTCTCCAGGCAAGAATACTGGTGTGGGTTGCCATGCCCTCCTCCAGGGGATCTTCCCCACCCAGGGATTGAACCCAAGTTTCCCACATTGCAGGCGGATTCTATACCATCTGAGCCACCAGGGAAGTCCAAGAATACCCTGGAAGTAGTAAAGGAAGTGGATTGCCATGCCTTTCTCCAGGGGATTTTCCTGACCCAAGGATCAAACTGGGGCCCACGTAATGAGCCCATGATGAAACCCTCGTCATGGAATGAGTGGTCTGCCATGTCTGTGGACCAAGAGATTTACTTGGCAGCCCTTGCTTAGCCAAGCATCTGTTTTGCGACTTCTTCTGGCTGAGCTGCGGGGTATGTGGGGTCTTAATTCCCTGACCAGCTATTGAATCCTCCCCCGCTGCGTTGGAAGTGCAGAGTCCTAAGTACAGGGCAGTCAGGGAAGTCCTTGTCTTGAGACTTGTTGATTTGACCAAGCTGAACCCTCAGGGGACCTGTGCGCCTTTATTACCACGTGCTGACTATTTATCAAACCCCTACTACGTGCCAGGCCCGTGCTGCTGCTTTCCTATAACTGTCACATTTAACCCTCACATCTGCCCTTCCACGGGCTGGGTAAGTGTCGTGTGTATTTCATACATGAGGAAACGGAGACTCAGAGAGGCTCAGTGTCCTGCCCAAGGACACACGTTGCTCCGTCACACGTGAAACCCCGTTGGGTTTGCCATGAGGCCCTCTGACGTGAGAGCTCTTACCCTGTCCTGACCTGATCAAGGGCACGGGGCTCGGTGAGGCTAATTGGAGAGAATCAAGTTGTGCTTGTGACGCATGCAGCTCTCCTCCGTGTGCTCCTCAGACGACCCTGCCGCCTCCAGCAGATATTTTTTCCTCTTCACAGGTTAAGTGACGTGGAAAACATCTTAAATCTAAAGCCGAGATTAGAGCCCAGGTCTTTAAGACTTTCCTTTGATGAACAGTTAGCTTTATAAATAGGAAGCCAAACAGGAATTCTTCCAGTTGAGTCCTCTCTCTGTGGCTATTAACCTTTCCTTCCACCCTCAGCCTTGGGGGACAGGTTGCAAAAGTGATCCAGAGCTGCCATCTGGGTGCTGGAAAGACTGGAGGTGATCGGAGCTGGGAATATTTCTGGCACTGGGGATGCGGGGGTGATGAAAAGCAGCCTGGGGGGTACAGGAGGGGGGCCACAGATGATTCTGCAAATCTCAGGCTATAGATTTTTCAGTGCTCACCAATTCTGAATTTTTAATGTTGAAAGTTTCTTGATTAGGCATAAACCCGCAACTTCCTGCTCAAAACCACACACACGCATTTAGCAAAGCCTCTTAAAAATTTAAAAATTACCGAAGTCTACATCTGAGAGTTTTTGACTGTCCACTTAGGGACGTCAGCTATAAGTCTCTTTTGCAGTGTGATACGAGTGTTATCAGGGGATTTTTCTGGGCTTGGAAGCCAAATTTTTTTCAGTTGTTCTTTCTAATATTGGGCTAAATCATACGCATTTATAACATAAGTAAACTGCACCCTCAAACTCCACTTAATAAAGGCCAGTGCATACAAGAAAGGATTGGTGAGTTAGACATTTGTTCTGGCTTGAATTGTATCCCCCTAAAAGATATGTTGAAATCTTAACTCCACAGTTCCTCAGATTGTGACCTTATTTGGAATATGGTCACTGCGGGTGTAATTAGTTCAGATGAGGGCATACTGGAGTAGAGTGGGCTTCTAACCCAATGTGACTGGTGTCCTTCTAAGAGACGGTCACATGAAGACAGACACACAGGGAGAAGGATGCGACAATGAAGGCAGAGGCTGGAATGATGCAACTGCAAGCCCCGGAGGGCTGGAGATCACCAGTAAACCAGGAGAAATGAGGACAAAGCCAAGAAGAATTTGCCTACAGGTCTCAGAGGGAGCATGGCTTGCTGACACCTTGATTGTGGACTTCTAGGCCTCAGAGCTGTCGGACACGACTGAGCGACTTCACTTACACTTTTCACTTTCATGCATTGGAGAAGGAAATGGCCCACTCCAGTGTTCTTGCCTGGAGAATCCCAGGGACGGGGGAGCCTGGTGGGCTGCCGTCTATGGGGTCGCACAGAGTCGGACACGACTGAAGTGACTTAGCAGCAGCAGCAGCAGGCCTCAGAGCTATGAGATGACACATTTCTGATGTTTTAAGCCACCTAGTTTGTGATGCTTTGTTATGTTGACCCAGGAAACCAATACCACATTGTCTGGGTTTGTCCAGCTCCAAGGCCACCCTCGGGAGTGAACGAAGAGTCAGATCCTGTAGCTCTGTTCACAGCACAGTGTCCAGGGCAGTTATCCCGTTAAAGAGGAGGAGAGTCCTCCATTCTGGTGATGCTGGAGATGCGAGCACAGACTCCCCTTTCCCTGAGAGCAGGTGTATATCCACATGGTCAAGGGCATTGTCACTCAAGGCAACTAGATTCCCTGTGTGTTTCCAGCCCCAGTGGGGGCTCTGTAACATGCCAGGTGATGACTGCGCACTGTTAGAGGGAACCCAAAGGTGAGGAAAGCACAACCCTTACCCCAAAGGACCGACTCAATGGACATGAAGTTGGGCAAGCTCCGGGAGGTGGTGAGGGACAGGGAAGCCTGGCGTGCTACAGCCCACGGGGTTGCAAAGAGTTGGACACGACTGGGGAACTGAACAACTGCCCCAAAGGAGCCTGCGGGCCAGTGAGCATCATGATGGGAGTTGTTGACCCTGAGGAGAGCTTACGTGCCAGACACTGCTCTAGGCACTATTTGCTGAATTCTCATACAATCCTAAGAGGCAGATACTATGATGACTTTGTCTTAAAGACGAGGAAAATGAAATAGAAGCTAAGTAACTTTGCCACAAGAAAGTGGCAGAGCTGGGATGTGAACCCAGGTGAAGTGGTTTACGATGCGGACTGAGAGTGTTTACGGAAGGAAAAGAAGGATTCACACAGCGTGCTTGCCACTGGCGCCACCATGCAGCTCAAGGGCATCAGCCTTACAACACGCAGCCCCTGGGGATGGCAGAGCCGACACGGAGGGGGCTCAGCCCTCTGCTCTTAACGGGCCTGCAGCCACCCGCCTCTGGATCCTGCTCGGTTGTCAGTACAAACCATGCCCATAGGAAGGACTCCCGAATGTCTGTTGGACTTGGAAGTAAAGATGGCAGACTAAACACATGCATTTTTCTTTGCCTTCTGAAACTCATACAACAGTAAAAGGTTTTTTTTCCCTTTTATTTGGGAGGGGGTCACTGCAGCATGTAGGATCTTAGGTCGCAGACCAGGGATCGAACCCATGCCCCCTGCAGCGGAAGCACAGAGTCTTAACCATGGGACTGCCAGGGAAGTCCCAATAAAGGGACTTTCAAGTAAAGACAGCAGACTGAATACATGCATTTTTCTTTCCCTTAAAAATCCAATAAAGGGATTTTTTTAAAAAGACCACAAGAATAACAGGAGAGAAAACAATAGCAACAGTTGGGAGCTAGAGATCAATGATGATGATCAATGATGATCAATGATCAGTAACTGACACTGACTCCCCTGGCCTTAGAAAGTTCAGGAAGCAGAGGAGCACGCAGGACTCTACACTGGTCAGCAGGGCAGTGAGTGAAGAGGAAGCTGATGTCAGGAGGGCTGGGTGAACCCTTGTTAGGAAGACTTCAGGTCCCCAATCCTCTTCGCACTCTGTGAGCCTCTTCCCAGCCCTCTGCCCTGGGGAGAGAGAGCATCCAGACACCAGCACATTTGAGAGCAAGCAAGGCAGCATCTACGGACTGAGGGCTGAGGATGGCCTCCTCGCCTCTTCTGCCAGCCAAGACTACATCCTCCAGGAGTGAAAAGAGAGGGGCAGCCCCCAGGGATGCTGACCCAAAAGGAGAAACCCAAGGAGGCCCACAGAGAGCTGGACTTCCCTAGTGGTCCAGTGGCTAAGACCCAGTGCTCCCAAGGCAGGGGGCCCAGGTTCAATTCCTGGTCAGGAAACTAAGATCCCATAGGCCGCAACTAGGACCCGGCACAGTCAAATAAATATTTTTAAAAAATAATAAAATCAAGTGTTAAAGAGAGAGCCTTGAGGACTGACCCAGCCAGGTCACTCTGCCGTGACCTCCACAGTTAATAAGCTCCTCTCACGGTCTCAGAGGCACCAATAAAGTCTTATTCCTCCTGCTTTAATCATGAACAAATAACCAAAGATCTTGAGATGTATGAGGAAAGTCCCTGACATGGAAGCTAGAGATTAAAAACACATGTACAGGGGTGGGGGTGGGGGGAAGCAATGTGGAAAAAACAGTGATTATATAGACTAAACTTTCTGCCCACCTCTCCCCCAACCCTCCTGCTTCCCCCCAAAAATATCAACTAAAAAACTGTCAGTATTATTCAGAGAGAGGAGAGAAATTTTCACATCATTAAAGTAAGAACAGGATGTTTTAAGAGGGAGTATTCAGGGAACAGCAGCAACAAATCCCCCAAATCCTTGCAAGTAAAAAATAATCATAAAAATAAAAGATTCAGTAGAGAGTGAGAAGATAAAGTTTAAATAAATCTACAGGAAATAGAGCAAAGGCAAAGTGGATATGAGGGCTTCCGCTCTCTGCTCTGATGCCTTGTCCTCTTTTTGTAAGGGCATTAACCCCACCCTGGGAGCCCTGACCAGGAACGGATCTGCTAGTCACCTTGATCCTGCACTCGCCAGCCTCCAGAACTGGGGGAGAGACGTGTCTGTTACTTCAGCCATCTAGTCTGGGGATTTTGTTAGCCTGTGAAGACTAAGACAGAAGTGGAGTAGAATTCCTGATTTTGCCTCATCAGCTTAAAGGAGCTTTGGAGTTGAAATCAGGATGAGCACACAGAAGTGTAGGCAAAGGAAAATGATTACTTACAGGGAAATGAGAAATTGTGTAGAAATAACGATCATAATACACTGCATAGCTTGCTTGCATTTACACTGTCATGAGAAAAGAACACGGAGACTTCCCTGGTGGTCCAGTGGTTAAGATTCCTCGCTTCCACTGCAGGGGGCGCAGGTTTTATCCCTGGTCAGGAGAGCTAGATACCACAAGCTGTGTGGCATGGCCGGAAAAAAAAAAAAAAAACAACCTCACCAAATTACCAGTCCAACCCAAACTATGATGTTGAGAGGGTAAGTAGTATGTGAGTGGTCAGGGTGGGACAATAATGCAGAGAATTAAATCTTCCTCATTATTGTGGAACATCAATAAGTAATGTCTTAAATAGAAAATTGACTTCTTGACACAAAGCTTTTTGAGATTTGGAGGTAAATACTGAAAGAATTCGCTGAAGGAATTGGAAGTAGTTGCCTCTATGGAAGGGGCGACCTTCTTTGGTTGTGTAGTGAAGCCTGGCAGAATTTCTTACTTTGGATCTGTTGCTTTGCAGATCCTTGATAAAGGACCAGGTTTCTTTTCCCAATCTGTTGTGAAGTACTATACAGATGAATTACTAGAAACAGTATCAGGAACTTGGATGTCACAGGAGTGCTGAATTGCTGTNGTTGTGTAGTGAAGCCTGGCAGAATTTCTTACTTTGGATCTGTTGCTTTGCAGATCCTTGATAAAGGACCAGGTTTCTTTTCCCAATCTGTTGTGAAGTACTATACAGATGAATTACTAGAAACAGTATCAGGAACTTGGATGTCACAGGAGTGCTGAATTGCTGTAGATGTTTCTGTTAATAGGCACTTCCTCTTGACTTTGGTGCTTAGCTCACATGGGTGGACAACCCAGCGGTGGGCTCTGGAGGTGGTTCTTTCATCTATGCACATGTATAACAAAACATTTTTAAAGGACTTAAAACCAAAGAGGCGGTTCTCATCTACTGGTGGCTCAGCTGGTAAAGATGAGCCTGCAGTGTGGGAGACCTGGGTTTGATCACTGAGTCAGGAAGATCCCCTGGAGAAGGGACCAGTCGCCCACTCCAGTATTCTGGCCTGGAGAATTCTATGGACAGAGGAGGCTGGCAGACTACAGTCCATAGCGTCACACAGAGTCTGACGTGACTGAGTGACTTTCACTTTTCACATCTACTAGGATGGCTATAACAAACAAAAGGGGAAGCTAACAAGTGTTGGTGAGGAGATGGAGAAATTAGAACATGTGGTGTCGGCATCTCTGGTAGAACGCAAAATGGTGTTACAGCTGTGGAAAACAGTTTGCTGTGTCCTCAAAAAGTTAAATGCAGAATTACCATACGATCCAGCAATTCTACTCCTAGGTATATACCCCAAAGAGTTGAAAACAGGGACTTAAACGGATCTTTGCTGGCCAATGCTCACAGCAGGATGATTCATAATAACTAAAAGATGGAAACAGTCCAACTGCCTGTCAATGGATGGATGGATAAACAAAATGTACGTAATCATACAATGCAATATTATTCAGCCACAAAAAGGAATAAAAATTTTGATACGTGCTACAATATGGACGAACACTGAAAACAATATGTTAAGCAAAAGAAGTCAGACCCCAAAAGACAGATATGATTCCATTTACATGAGGTACTTAGGATAGGTGAATATATAGAGTCAGAAAGTGAATGAGAGATTAGCGGGGGCTGGAGGGGGTTGGGCATGAGGCGTTAATGCTTGATCAGTACAGAGTTTCTGTTTGAAATGATGAAAAAGTGTTACAAGTAGATCATGGGGATGAGTGCACAACTTTGTGAATGTAATGAACACCATGCATCGCACCCTTGAACATAGTTAAAAAGGCAACTTTTATGTTATGTGTATTGTATCACAATTAATAAAACTTTCAAAAACTCTATGTCTAAAGTCTATAAGGGTTCTTTCATTAAATATCAGATTAAATGCCATTTGCAGCAACTTGGATGGATCTAGAGATTGCCATACTGAGTGAAATCAAGTCAGACAGAGAAGTACAAATATTGTATGATATCGTTTATATGTGGAATCTGAAAAAAACAAAGGGATACAAATGAATTTACTTACAAAACAGAAACAGACTCATAGATTTAGAGAAGGAACTTAGGTTACCAGTGGGAAGGACTGAGGGGAGGGAAGGTGAGGGAGTTCGGGACTGACAGGTACACACTGCTATACTTAAAATAACCAACAATACCTACTGTATTGCACAGGGAACTCTGTTTAATATTATGTAACAACCTAAGTGGGAAAAGAATTTGAAAAAGGACAGATTGAATCACTTTGTTGGATACACCTGAAACTAACACATCATTGTTAATCAATTACACTCCAGTATAAAATAGAGAGTTAAAGAATTGCTGTGCAGGATTCCACTGAATGAATGCCCAACATTTTATCCATTCCCCCTTAATGGACATTTAGCTTGTTTCCATTTTGGTGCCATTGTGAATAAACCTGCTTATGAGCATTTAAAAAATCAAATTAAAATTTGGGATGAGAACAATAAATAAATAAAATTTTAAAGGGAGAAGCTGGAGGATCAGGAAAGCCTTCCTGAAGAGGATGGAGGATGTGGGGCAGAATTGCAAGAGACAGCAGTGGAAGAGGAGCACTTTGGGAGCAAAGATCCAGCCACAGGGCTAAGAGGGTGAACTGGGTATTTCAAGGAGTCTGGCTGAAACTGGGGATGAGGTAGAGAAGCAGCAGGAGATGAGAGACTGGGAAGTGCTAACAGCCACAGAAAGAGTTCAAGTGCGTAGCCCTGCGAGAGGGTTTTTAAGCAGAAGTATCACAGAATCAGACAAACCTGTGCTTGAGAATGGCATTTCAGACTTCAGCATCAGGGTGGCCTGGACCAGACGTCTCCAACCTCCAGCCTGTGGACTGGTACAGAATGCTGTGGAATGCTATCAGATCAGCATTGGCATTAAATTAGAAAAAAAGTGCACAATACATGTAATGCACTTGAATCATCCCCCAATCATCCCTCCCCCTCATCCCTGGTCCATGGAAAAATTGTCTTCCATGAAGCCAGTCCCTGGTGCCAAAAAGGTTGGGGGCCACTGCCCTGGAGGGCTTGTTCAAACACAGAGTGCTGGGCTCAGCCCCAGTTTCTCAGTATCAGGACTTGGGGTTGGCAGTGGGAATGGGTGGTGGGGATGGGCCATAATCAATCCCTTTCTCTCTCCTCAGACACCACCACGCGTCTCCTGCTGGGGGCCATCGCAGTGCTTCTGTTCGCCATCCTGGTGGTGATGAGCATCTTGGGTGAGCATGGATGTCAGAGCATTTGCAATCCATTTCCTATACATCTTTCAAAAGCATGTCAAATTAGGTCAAGAAAGGTTCCAGACACGTCGTCAACTTTGTGGGGGTCAAAGTAAATGGGAAATAGAGTGTTGGCTCTAGATGACATTTTAGCCTAAAGTAATATGTTCACACATCGATTATATCCATCCCCTTAGCTAAGCCATGTAGCGAAAGTGGAGATGTTACTTAGGTGCCATTACAAAAACGCTTCAAGAGCGCTGAACAAACTTGGTGTGCGTTAGGTGGGCGGTGCTTCATGAAAGAGACAGCTTGGGGTTAAGGGCCTTAAAGATCTCATTCACTCACTCAACAAACATTTATTTATCCCAGCTGTGTGTTAGGCCCTGGGCTAAGTGCTGGAGATATATATATTTTAAAGTGTAGTATGAACTCCCTGATGTTCAAGCTGGGTTTAGAAAAGGCAGAGGAACCAGAGATCAAATTGCCAACATCCGCCAGATCATGGAAACAGCAAGAGAGTTCCAGAAAAACATCTATNGACTCTAATGCTGGGAAGGATTGGGGGCAGGAGGAGAAGGGGACGACAGAGAATGAGATGGCTGGATGGCATCACTGACTCGATGAACATGAGTCTGAGTGAACTCTGGGAGATGGTGATGGACAAGGAGGCTTGGCGTGCTCGATTCATGGGGTCGCAAAGAGTCGGACACGACTGAGCGACTGAACTGAACTGAACTGAATGACATCAACTCCCTTGTCCAGTGATAGGGTATTGCCTGGGGGTCTCCCATGTGGTAAACCCTGAAGAATGAATTGTTTCCTGGAGACCAGGAGGAACACAGAACAGGGCTTTCTGAGGAGGAGAGCCCAGGGAAACACAGTGGCAGGCAGGACTGAAAGGGTTGAAGGAGGAATAAAAAAGAGGAAACTGCTACAACTAAGGCAGGCCAGGCTATATGACCTGGGGCTTTGCTGCTTGTAATGGATTCAAGCCAAAGTGATGTCAGGACCTCTGTCTTTAATCTTTGAGAAGCATCCTAAGACCCCCAAATGGATAATATCAGTTCTATCCAACCCGCACTTGCAGGGCATGCAGGCTAAGCAGGGCACTGTGCGTGCTTAGAAAAGAAGGTGGTGACCACCAGCTTGGATCCACCTAGACTAATTGCTACAAATTAAACTGTTCTACTGCTGTGTTGGGAGGGCAGGGCAATGTGTGATTGGAGGAAAGCACAACAGTCTTCGGACATCCTCATGGAAAAGCGTGGCCTGTACTTCTAAGAGGGCCTGCAGCTCACTGCAGGAATGCCCGGGTGCCCATTAATTAATCAATTGGTGTTGGCGTAGGGGTAGCTCCCTTGGGCACTTGAGTACCACGGGCCTGTTCTTGACTCTGTCCTGGTCTACATTTTAATCAACCTTCTTGTCTGAGAACAAACGAAAAAATATGCTTATGGAATTTGTAGGCAATACAACCCAAAAAGGAATGTTCCACAGGCCAGGTGAAAAAGAAATCAAGATTAAAATTCATTGTTAAAAACGCAAATGAGCCAACGTGAATGAAGCGACTGTGAAAGAAATAAACACAAGACCCTGCATTTAGATTTAAACGTGATTTACACATGTTCTGGGCAGGGGCCCTGGCTTGGAAGGAGATCATAGGAAAATAGTTGAAGAGTATGGCTGAATTTCTTTTGGCAAGGAGGCCCTTAGAGAATCGCATGGAAGCTCCAGGCTTCCTTCCCAGAAAAGTGCACCTATGCACATACCCACAGATTCTTCTCATTGGAGAGTCTACAGACTGGAAAATCCAGGGCAGCTGGAAGGGGTATGATGATCGCTGCCGGGTGGTGGAGCACAGCTGATGTGTCGCAGCCTGTGCTGGTGGCAGCGTTTAAGGGGGGACATGGATGCATCACAGTGAGGCGGGCAGGATGGAGAAGGTCTAAGAGCATCCCCTCCAAGGGATTGTGGAAGAGATGGTGTCTGTGCAGTTCTGGAAGAGGGGGATGTGGGTCCTACCTCAAGGAGAAGGCAGAGCAGGTCTGTCGGGGTCTCTCCAGAGGCAGATCCTGGGTCCGCGGAGCTAGGTCACAACGGGAAGGCAGGCTGGGACTCAGCACTGAAAGGGAATTTCCAGCACTTCAGCAGTGTAGCCANATGACTGATGGTCACCAAAGACAGGCGGTTCCAAAGACAGCGGGATTCTTGGGGGCCGGCAGAGACCCTCCGTGCTGGCAGCTACTGAGTCCCTCCTTTTCCCTGAAGCCTCCAAGGGCTGCATCAAGTGCGAAGCGCCCTGCCCGGAGGACTGGCTGCTGTACGGAAGGAAATGCTACTTCTTCTCGGAGGAACCGAGAGACTGGAACACGGGCCGGCAGTACTGCCACAGCCACGAAGCGGCACTTGCTGTGATCCAGAGTCAGAAAGAGCTGGTGCGTGCGGGGCAGGGGCGTGTCGGGGAAAGGGGCGGGGCCATCTGGGAGAGCCACGCCCAAGGACCTGGTGCCCCTGTGACCTGTTTCCAGACGGGTGGGGTGTGCACGTGGGCTCCGCAAGTGGAATCTGAGCAGCTCCACGATGGGCTCTTGTTCTCACTGCTCTTGTCAAGGCCAGCTGCGTCCATTCCAAGGCTGGTTTGCTGAGCTCAACACAGTCAAGTTTAAGCATTACAAATTATACAGGCACTTGTGGAATGTGAGGGCTTCCCTGGTGGCTCAGACAGTAAAGAACCTGCCTGCTATGCGGGAGACCTGGGCTCATTCCCTGGGTTGGAAAGATCCCCTGGAGGAGGGCATGGCAACCTACTCCAGTATATCCAACTGGCATCTTCAACTAGTCCATGTCAGGATCTGAGGTCCCACCTAACACCCCAGACAGTTACATCACTAGAAATATGCATATAACACAATGAACAGGTAGGTCTCTTGGCCATTTTTGGATTTTGTAGGCAACAGTCAGTGCAATTCAAAGTCTAAAATCACTTGTTTGTTTCTGATACACAGTCATAGCCTCTTTCATCAGAGAAAGGCCCAGGACAGCCAGTCCCAGATAATCCATCAAGCAATCCCAGGCTTCCTGAAAATCAGGAATGTTGGCATGCTGGGTCCCTGAGCTAGGAGACAAACCCTGTTCCAGAGTTCCTGCCCCATTGGCACGTCCCCAGAGTCCAGGTCCCTTGAAGGCCACTGCAGTGCATCTGTAAACCCAGCTCCTCACTCTTGGGGTGCAGTGAGGTGTCGCCCTCATGGTGTCCACACATCTTGAGAGCCAGTCTTCCAAGCTGAGGTTCATCTGCGGATGTGTGAGCAGTCAGGAGGCCGCACCTGACTCTGAGGTTTCCCTCTTTCCTTGGTGCAGGAATTCTTGTTCAAGTTCACACGGAGGGAGCCCTGGATCGGCCTGCGCAGAGTGGGGGACGAATTCCACTGGGTCAATGGGGACCCATTTGACCCGGACACGTGAGCTGAGGCTTCATCTCCTGGCCACCGAGCTTAAACCGGGGAAGACCTAGCCTCCCAGACAAACCGCCTGAGGGAGACCTTTGTTTTCTGTTAGCTAGAGCCACTCACCTGTAGGGTCAGGGGTGAGGGACAGACCCGGGCATGGGAATGGCTTTACTACTCACTCCCCAGTAAAGTCCAGCCTGGTTTGGTGGCCCTGTCCCATGTAGGCATCAGAGCTTCCTGCTGCTGGAAGGGGCCCAGGCCCTTTCCATCTTGTGACTCCCTCATCCCACTGCATGGCTCAGTGTGGCTCAGACAAAGGGGAGGATATCCCAGAACAGCCCTCTGCATTGGGCAGAACTTAGCCACATGGCCCCACCTGACAGTGAGTGAGGGGAGGAGCTGGGACCTCTTTGCTGGGCAGTCAGGTGCACACCTGAACAGTTTTACTGTGGAGAAAGGGGATCTGAACTATGGGTCCCAGGAGGGTCCTCTTAGAGAAAACACCTTGAGGGTGTTGGTGGCGTGTGCTGGGATGGTATTATTTGTGTGGCCCATGTGGTGTGGCAGTGAGCGTCTGATTTGTGTGGCGGGTGGGTGGGGTGGTGGTGGCAGCAGGGGGGGCACTTTAGGCT
>SJYV01009011.1:1638947-1650072 GCA_006410875.1 Neotragus pygmaeus | reverse complement strand
GGGGGGGGTGGGGGGGGGGGGGGGGGGGGTGGTGGTGGCAGCAGGGGGGGCACTTTAGGCTTAGGGAGACACAGGGCAGCACACACAGGGGCGTAAGAACCTCAGCCTCTGATCTAGACCCTAAGGCTGGAGGGCTAGGCCTGAGGAGCTGGGTGGGGGTACAGCTGCTGACCTGTGTGACCCTAGGGCCGCGAAGACTTCCCTGTCCCCGCGTCTCCCTGTGTCCTGCACTCTTCGTTCGATGCCTCTCTTTGTCCTCATTGCCCCTTTATTCTCCTCTTTCCTTGTCCTGACCTCATCCCCGATCTGTTCTCAGAGCTGCTGAGAAAGTCTTGCCTTGCTGCTGCCCCTGCCTCTCCCCTTCTGGAAGCTTCTTGCTCCCAGAACCCAGGGACCCCTGGAGGCTGGGGCCCCAGGATGTTGACCACCCAGCAACCAGCGGGCCTTGGGGCCATGCTTCTCTGACCACTCTGATGTGGTTCTGGCCTCCCCACTCCCTCTTGGGGTCCTTCTGATGCCCTCTGAGACCCCCGTTCTGGCCTTGGTGGTGGGGGGCTCAGATCAGGGTGACCAAATAAGTTTAAGAAGAAATGTCGAGCTTCAAAAGGGTTGATTTTAGGCAGGGAGAACGCCCTGTGCTATTAATAGCTGTAAGAGGTGCAGGCAGGGTGCCGTGGGGAGGTGGGGTCAGGGGAGGCTTGTCCTAGACAGGGCCCCGGTCTCCTGGCATGAGTGAGCTGAGCCGGCAGGATGGGGAAGCCGGATGGGGAGTGTAGGGTGCGTCCAGGACACATCTGTGGGCGTCACCAGGGCGACTGGAGCTGTGGTGCAGAGTTGGAAGACGGTGGGAGCCACACTAGCAAGGTCTGTGGGGTGGACTGTCCCGGAGCAGGGCAGCTCCAGAGGGAAGGACGAGTCACAGGGACTCCGGGGCTGCCCAGCGATGGGTGGCATCTGCCAGAGGTGAGTGCCTGGTCTCATCTCTCCCGGCCACAGGTTCCCCATCGCAGGCCCGGGGGAGTGTGTCTTCGTGGAGCCCACCAGGCTGGTGTCGACAGACTGCCTGATGACCCGGCCCTGGGTGTGCAGCAAGATGGCCTACACGTGAGGTGGGTCATGCCAGAGGCCACCCTGCAACCAGGCTCCGAGACCTGCTGGCCTGGGGCTCCGCTCCAAGGCGAAGCAGCGAGAAGGATGCTCTCTGCCCCTGGGTGCTCTTCCCCAGCCCCTGAGTCCTGATCCCTGGTCTCCTTGGCCCCAGGCAGGNTGCCAGAGGCCACCCTGCAACCAGGCTCCGAGACCTGCTGGCCTGGGGCTCCGCTCCAAGGCGAAGCAGCGAGAAGGATGCTCTCTGCCCCTGGGTGCTCTTCCCCAGCCCCTGAGTCCTGATCCCTGGTCTCCTTGGCCCCAGGCAGGTCCTGTGGCTCAGCAGTCAACTCCCACGAGCTCAGTAGCACGGTAGGCACCAGTCCCCAGACACACACGCGCACCGACGCACTTGCTTATGCACACGTGTGCACACAGCGCCCGCTCAAGTTCACAGTCTACCCTTAGTCAGCCCATCAGGTCTCTCCCTGGCCCCACCCTGGAGCATTTCTTCCTCTGGAGGCCCTGGTGCTCTGGGGAAGGCTGGGGGCTGACAGACTGCCATACTGTCTGCACAGACGTGCCCTCCCCAGGCATCTCTCTCCTGGCTCCTGGGGAGGCAGGAGGGGCAGCCCCCTCACTTGGCCCCTGCATCCACGCCTCTGGCCTTGCCCGGGGTCGCAGGCAGGCCCCTGCTGCGTCTGTGGTGCTGCTCGTCGGTCACCGGTGGAATAAAGAGATGACTGGCGTCCAGGGAAGTCGGCTGCCGTTTGTTCCATGGTCGTGGCTTGGGGGAGGGGCCATGGCTCGGGAGGACCGTCTAGGGAGGGACCACCAGAGGCACTGGCGTGGCCGGCGACACGTGTAGGAACCAAGGCCAAAAACACGCTCAGTGGCCTCAGGGCACCGTTTAATGTTGCCAGGCCACTGTGTTATCCTTAGATGTCTGAGGGGTGTGCTCCATCTGGCGGCGTCATTACTATTCGACTCAACATGACAAACATTTATTCACACCTATCATGTGCCAGACATCACACCAGGCGGGGGGGGGTCAACAGCTTTATCCCCCAAGTGAGCATACAGGGAGCAGAGAGACCAGCTTGGGAAGCGCCAGAACATTCTGGAACATGGCTGAGGGATGGCTTATTCTGCCTTAGGAGAGGACGGAGTAAAGAAGGCGGGAGGATGAGAGGAGATGATGTGCATGTTGGGCTGGTTAAGAGTTTGTGCAGGTCCGAGGGCCCCTTCCTGCCCCACCTTGGTCTGAGGGGAAGGAAGGGGGGATGGGGCAGAGGCTGGCGGTTCCCCTGGGCCTGCAGCGGCCAGTGCCGCCCTCTCCAACACGCACCTGGAGCCCAGAGCAAGCGGTGGGGGGGCCTGGGCCTCCCCAGCCCATGGCCTGGTGAGATACAGGCAGGAGCTGCCTCGGAATTGCGCCTGTGAATCTGGGTCCTGGCCCATTTTCTGAGAAAACAGCTTGGAGGGAAACACATCCTGCTCTGCTCCGGTCATTCCTTTTACTGTCAGTTTTCAGACAAAACTGTCAGCTTCAGTTTTGTTGATTCTTCTGAAAGCTTTCCAGATATTTAGTAAAATACGGGTATTTTGTGATTTCACATTTTATCTTCATGGGGAAGCCAGTGTAGAATCTGACGGTGTAATGAAGAGGTTAAAGGAATGCAGTGTAGTGGTGGTGGCCTATAGGGGGTTGGCTGAAGCCCACCGCCTTCCCAGCCCCTGTGGGGAAGTGTTTTGAGGGGCTGAGGACTGAGGAAGCAGTCAGCTGCTGCTGCTGCTGCTTGGATTGGGTGGAGGCTGAAAGGTAAGTAGGGGGTGTCTCACACTCACACCTCTTCTCAATCATACACAGGCCTGGGGTTCTCACCAGTATCTTCCCATCAAAGATGGTCTTCCCATCAAAGCCTTTGCTGTTTTCGTGTCTGACTCTTTGCAACCCCACAGACTGCAGCACACTAGGCTCCTCTTTCCTCCACTACCTCCCAGAGTTTGCTCTAACTCAGGTCCATTGAGTCAGTGATGCTTGTCTTACCTCATTTAATTCTCTTAAAAAGGACCTGAGGCGGGTTATGCTGCCACAGATGACCCAACAGTACCTGGGCAGGGCCCCAAGGCATGAGGAGTGGGGCTGTGCTCTCATTCTGTTTTGTGGGTTCAAGTGGGAAGAAGGGAGCCACGAGGGGACCGGGAGGAAGCACTGTGGGAGGGCAGGGAATAGGAACACAGGCCCTTGGGATCTTATCTTTCATTCAGCCACCACAGCCTGTTGCCTCAGGGCACACCGGCAGGTGAGCTGCCTAACTTTGGGTTTGTCCTGGGGCAGCTCAACAATTCTAAATCAGTTCAGCAAAGCTAAAGGAACTCTAAAGCTACAAGAGATCAAACCAGTCAATCCTAAAGGAAATCAACCCTGACTATTCATTGGAAGGACTGATGCTGAAGCTCCAAAACCTTGGCCACCTGATTTGAAGAGCTGACTCACTGGAAAAGGCCCTCTTGCAGAAAAGATTGAGGACAAGAGCAGAAGAGGGCAACAGAGGATGAGATGGTTGGATGGCATCACTGACTCCGTGGACATAAGTTTCGGCAAACTCAGAGAGGTAGTGGACAGGGAAGCCCGATGAGCTGCAGTCCACGGGGTCNCTTCTCGGGGCTTTTATACCCTGAGTTATACATACAGCAAGGTGAAAAATGCAGAGTCAACTCAACATTCCATCAGTAATAACTTTTATCAATACCAGGTTCTTTTCTGCAAGAGTCTTATTTTTTGTACATCATCTTCTGTCCTGAAGGCCTGTTGATATTCCATGACCTCTTTTTGATAAATGTTGGTCAGCTAGAACAATGATCTTCCTTTAAAGTGTTTCTTCTCTAAATTTTTAGCCTGCATCACCCTTAAAGTACAGAGCTACATTTTTTTGGAGCAAAGATTTATTAACTTATTAACTCAAAGTCTAATGTTGCTAATGCTAAGGCTGCTGCTTGTTATTTCTATATCTATATGTACTCCCAAGAACACAATGGATAAGGGATGTGAAAACTTGGGAGCAAGCATAGGCTCAACAGTGTTGCAAGAGTCTGGATAAACCTGCCAAGTAAGCTAGAATGCTAACAGAGGGTTTGAAACACTCCTTTCATGCCCAGGAGATTTATAAACTAAAGCCCTAATTTAACTCTTTCCAGAGAAATGTGGTTGAAGGACAGCCCCCTGCTAATGTCAGAAGAGCTGGTGAAAGACATAAAAGAGCAAGACAGATAGATTTTGGTTTGGGGGTAGATGCTCGAGCAGATCCAGCGGGTCCGCCGGGTCCTGAGGCCTTGCTCATCAGGACTCTTCCGCATGACCTTGTCATGGGTCGGATGGCCCAGGGAGTCTCTCGAGTCCTGCATGACCTTGTCATGGGTGGGATCTCCCATGCTGGCTCCCGGCACCCCTGGAGAAGGAAATGGCATACCAGTCCAGTATTCTTGCCTGAAAAATTCCATGGACAGAAGAGCCTGGTGATCTACAGTCCATGGATTGGCAAAGAGTTGGACATGACTGAGCACACACACATTCCCTAAACATCTCTGAGATGACTGGTCAGGTTTGAAGGAGGGATAAAACAGAGACAGAGAACACAGAAGGGATTGCAGTAAGGACCTAAATGAGGTACAATGTCTCTGGATTTTTTCTAGGACATCTGGATGATGGAAAGGCAGCAATAGCACTTCTGATAAGGTCATTATATTGCTGTCTTTAAAATGACATAGATGTCTCTGTTGTGAAGAAACTGCCATCTTATTTTCCTACCCTTTTCTTCTTTTACAGAAAATCATGAAGATTTAGTCCTAGCTTGAATCACATATATAATGTTATCATATACCTTTAAGAGATAAATTAAATAATATATTTTACAGTTTGTAGCAAAGTACAAAGATATTATCTTTATGGAAAACTCACATCTGTAAAGAGTTGAAAACAGATTGGACTAAATTTCCCAAGGAAGAACTTGGGTCCATATTTACAATCTGGCAATAATCATATTTACTATAAGTGACGAAAAAGACCACTTGTGTTATACTTGTAGGCGTGAAAGAACTTTAGATACATTTGCTTTTATGGCTTCTGACATGTGGCAAATTAAGTCATATTTTATAGATTTCAGTTCTACTCATTCTCAAATACCACTGTGCAGCTGTATAGTCTCTTATAAAGATTCCTACGTAGACTAAGCCAGAAAGTAGTTCATGAAAACCAAGTGTGGACCCAAAATTCAATTTAACATTGCTTTATATTTATAATCATTTATACACATATATTAATGGCTATCATCAGATATATCCCCTATTTTATCAGAGGTCAAAAGTTAACCATGGGATCAGATAAACTTGTGTTTGGGTGTATGTGTGTGTGCATAGAAAATGGTATAAAGAAATATATTGTCTAAAGAATTAGGTTTTGTTATGATGTTTAAAGTTTGTCTTCATTTTTTTGTCATTTCTAGCAACAAATTAACATGTGTATAAGTCATAGTTCTACAGATATTTTTTGTTGAATATTTCTGTGCTGGTTTGAAATTGCCCCTTTAGCATTTACATTTCAGGTTACAGGATTAGCATAGAAAATTCAACAAATTATGTATTAAAAGTGACCACTGATAACATGAAGTGAAGCCTAGCTTAGGATCACACATGACAGTACATTAATTTTTTGAAATCAAGTGTATTTCATGAATTTAAAAGCACATTTCACAGTAATCTTTATGATTTTTAGGGCAAAGATTTAGATCTCTTTTTTAGATCTTCTTTTATAAAGAAGAAATAAGAATTGCCTATCTATCTAGATATATTGTTTTAAAAACTAATATTTATTAATTCCTTGCATAATCAATATCTCAGTAAGTGTGAGGGAAACAGTTTGATTTAGTTTTATTGGCAACATGTCCTCGGAGATCTAACTCTTAACTGCTGATGAAGAAAACATAAAAATCTATCTTGTCTGAAAATGTTATCAGCTATCTAAACTTAAAACAAGAAACCAATCAGTTCAACCCACCTTCTTCCTAGGAATAAAAATAATATCCAATTTTTTGCCATTGAGTTATTATGCCAGTTTATCTCAAAGAAACCCTAATGTTTTAATGATCTTTAACAAAATAAGTTTGAAAGTTGCTTGAGTCTTGCTATGAGTGAAACATATCATTATATAACTGATATAGTGTGTATGTGTGAACAAACTCAATGTATGTATATATAGATATATATACTCATAACTTTTAATGAAATATAAAATAAATATTAAATTTGACAATAAACTACACAATTATTTTGAGTCAATGACAGAAACAGTTAAATGCAATGAAGTCAACTGATGTCATACTTTCTAAGATAAATTTTTTACATAATATCTAATTTTTTTCATAAACAGTACTACTGTCTACATACATACCTAAATCACCTTTTCACACATGAAAGATCAAGATAAGTTGCCAGAGGGAGTCACATTTTCTGAAAGATATACCCCTGCCTGTTTGTGAGTTGAATTTGTCTTGAGCTTATAAATGTAGGACACTAAAGTGGTATACATGTCTAACTGAATTAAGACCAATATATTTTGGCTTCCCTGGACATCCACAGTTGGTCTCCTACATCTCACTCTTATCTAAAGTCATATAGTCTTGAATACATAAAGAAGCTGTGAAGTATATATATACAATGGAATATTACTCAGCCACAAAAAGAATGATGGCAACATTTTTGGCAACAAAGATGGACCCAGAGATGATCATATTAAGGGAAGTAAGTCAGAGAGAGAAAGACATGATACGACATCACTTATATGTGGAAACTAAAAAATGATATGAATGACCTTATTTACAAATTAGAAATAGAGTCACAGACATGGAAAACAAACTAATGGTGACCGAAAGGGAAAGTAGGAGGAGGGATAAACTAGAAGTTTGCACTTAACATATATATACTCCTATATATAAAATAGGTAAACTGCAAGGACCTTCTGTACAACAAAGGGAACCATACCCAGTGTCTTATAATAACCTATAATGGAAAACAATCTAAAAATATATACATATATACATGTATAACTGAAGTGCCTTGCTGTACACTGGAAACTAGCACAGCACTGTAAATTAACTACTCTTCAAAACATTCAAAAAACATCAAGTTGTATATTCTCTGAAATTATCTCACTTGTAGAAAATCTTTTCAGATCCTGACATCTTCAGCCTGATAAAGAGTTCTCCCCTTACCATCTACCAAAATAGCCCATCATTCTCTGACCCTTCAGTTTTCTTCATAGCACTTATCAGAGGCCGATATTATTCTTTCTTTCTATTTGTCTGTGTCAGTTTATCATCAGTCTATGACAGATGTGCTTATTGGCCTCTATCCACCAATAAAATTTCACCTTTTTGAGGACAGGGAATTTGTTTTACCTTCTGCTACATCCTAGAACTATAATGACACCTAGCACTTTATAGGAACTCAGTACTTATTCCTGAAAGAGGAAATGAATAAATAAATTTAATAATTTTATTAGAAAATGTCTTATTTTTCCTATAAGGACACTGTACACTTTTTATTTTATACCCTTTTTCATGCCCTATGTTAAGCTGAGAGTATATTAGCTGGCATAAGTTTAAAGAGTAATTTAGTAGTTCATTAGAAGTTTATTTACATGCTTTTAAAGTGTTAGTTTATATTTAATAGCCATTCATAGATTTTCAGTTATTGTTTAGGCTGGTACATTTATATAGACTCCAAAATTATTACATGCATAATATATTATGGTCTCAAAATTTTAGCCATACAGATAGATGATAAGCAACCATAATCATATTATGGGTGCAGGGCCTTTAAACATAATCCATATCAAACACCTCATAATGCTTATAATCAATCAAGGGTTAGAATTAACTCTTTAGAATAATGCTAAAATTGTCATAGCTCTTGGAAAATGATGAAAATTTTATACAGAAATTCTTTCTTCTTCCTTCCATTCTTCAAAATATTTGTTGAGAGTCTATTATAACAGACTCTTTTCTAACATAAAGAATACAGAAAAGAATAAGCCCAAAGTCTAAATAGAAAATATTAATGCAATGTGATAATTACTCAGTGTGGAGAGCCAGGAAAGGGTGTCAGAAAATATATGCTTTCAGGAGAATTTGTGGGGAAAAAAGAGAATAATTACCATTAGAGACAATTGCTACTCTGCTTCTAAAAGGTGAATCAGAACAGTAATCATTAAACATTGTGTGCATGTTTACTAAGTCACTTCAGTCATGTCCAACATTTTGTGACCCTATGGATGGGATTCTCCAGACAAAAACACTGGAGTGGGTTGCCATGCCCTCCTCCAGGGGATCTTCCCAACCTAGGGATCGAATCCACATCTCTCATGTCTCCTGCAATGGCTGGTGGGTCCTATACCATTAGTGCTACCTGGGAAGCCCAATTAAACACTATAGTATTGCAAAATAAATTCTCTCCAGTTGCTGTTTCTTTTCTTTACTGGCTAAAAGCTTATATGCATTTCTTAACTAATCCTCTTATATGTTCTCACTGTGTTCTGTATTTCCAGTCAAAAGGGCAGACAATACCTCAATTATTAATAAAAAGTTAAGTCGCTCTCCAGGCTCCTCTGTCCGTGGGACTTTCCAGGCAAGAATACTGGAGTGGGTTGCCATTTCCTTCCCCAGGGGATCTTCGTAACCCAGGGATTGAACCTGCTCATCTTCTGCATTAGTAGGCAGATTCTTTACCACCGAACCACGTGGGAAGCCCAAAAAGCTAAGGAAGCAAGGTTAATGTGTAATCGAAGAGTAGGGAGCAGGTCATTCTATGCATCTGGAAACAGCAAGCAGAACTCATAGTTCAAGGTGTGTGATTCTTTGAGCAAACTCCCAGAGTATCTATGGCTTTTCTCCAAGTAAATAGCAAGATTTATGAAGGAAAACCATGAAACTGAGCCATTTCTTTCAAATATTCCACCCTTTCTGGCACACTTCCAATCAGATTGGTCGTTTTCCTGCTTTCAGTATCTACAACTCAAAACACACACAATATATATTTTTTAATGCAGGGAAATCTTTGCCCAACATCTTAAAGGAGAAAACATTTATAACAAAGAGAAAAGTTTATGGAAGCTTTCAGAAATGAAACAATTAGGGGTTATAGCATAGCAAACACATGAGAAGCTGACAATAAAAATTATGAACGATAGAAATAAGTTAGCAAAGAACCACACTGAGGCTTGATGATAAAGTTAAAAGTCAGCAATTTTTCAGAGTTCTATACCTAGAAAATGAACTGGTCATAATCTTGACAGTATGAGGAAAAGCATGAAAAATTGACGAAAATCAACTCTGCCAAAGTCTTCATAGTTTTAGGCCAATGAATTTAAGAATACAAGGTCACTCCCTACTAGATCATGATGAAATCAAGGAACTTTTTCCTTTCCATTGGTAAACTGAGCTTGCCGGCAGTGCTAAATGAGTGAAGGATGAGGGCGAACAGATGGAGTGGGTACTAGGGTAACAGCCAGTGATAACGGGATTAAGTAAAAACAAAACATGTTAAGAACCAACTGCACCTGCACCCATTAAAGCTTGGTAATGGCCACTGGGCCCTGACAGAAACCAGAACCTTTGACTCCTTGTAATTTGAAAGTTATTTTACAGGCCATTATTGTGCATTTCCTCAGGCATGCCTTTCTTTTTATTGTCAGTGGAGGTTTCGAGGAAAACTGCCCACAGGGCATTTTTAAAATGCAAAAGATCTGGTTGTTTTACTGTGCCTGTTTTGTTTACCCATGTAGTCTAACTGAACATTCATTTTAACGATGGGAAAAACAATATTGTACCTGTTTTAGTATGTGACGTGATTGACACATTGAAGCTTTGAAAAGTTAAAAAAAATAAAGAAATCAGGCAACTACTACCCTCACAAAGGTTTTATTTTTTATTTTCCAAGAAGAGAAGTGTCATCTTTAAACACACACAGGAGAGAAAAGAGGCACAGAGAATTAGGTTATGTGTTTGTGAGTCAGAGGATCTCTCAGATCATTACAATAGAATGTCAACAATAGATACAAAGCATAGAAGTAACACAGAGGAAGTACATGTCTAAGTTTACCATCTCAGGAAATCTCACGGTAAGGCTGGAAAACAAGTGGACATGGAAAGCAGACAGGAAGAAGAAAGGCATGTGAAAAGGAGGGAAGAAATGAAACAACTCAGTGAATGTGGTACTTTCTAAAGCTGTTCAGTACTTTGGCAGCGTAATTAGCCTAAAGGCAGCCAGTGCACTGCACGGAGGTGTGACAGCTGTAAGCAACAGTGTATTTGGTTATCCACTACCCAAATGACTCCTAAAATCTAGCAGCTTAAAACAACAAATGTTTATTATTTCACAGTTTCTGTGAGCCAAGAATCTGGTCCTGGGTGCCTCTATCTCAGGGTGTCTCATGAGGTTATAGTCAAGCTGTTGGGCAGGGCTACAGTCAGATCAAGGCTTGACTCGGAATAGAGGATTCATTCCCAAGCTCATTTAAGTGTTTTTCTCCCCAGGCCTGCTCATAACATGTCAGCTTGCTTCTCTCAATACGAGTGATCTAAGAAAGAGTGCTCAAGAAGGAAGCCACGGTCTTTTTATAATCCAATCCCAAGACTGACATACCATAAATTCTGCTGTATTCTATCTGTTAAAAGTGAATCACAAAATCCAACTCACTCAAGAGAAGATGGCATCAGCGCCTGACTATCAGAAGATGATTTGAAGCTGCCTGCTGATGAGACTGCCAGCCACAAACACATGTGAATTTCCTTCCAGGTATGCTTAAGGTGCCAATGCTGAGGCTGAGGGGTCAGCAATCAAAAAGAGCCCTGACCTGGCATTGTGTGTGTGGAAGTCGCTCAGTCATGTCCAACTCTTTGCGACCCTATAGACTGTAGCCTACAAGGCTCTTCTGTCCATGGAATTCTCCAGGCCAGGATACTGGAGTGGGTAGCCATTCCCT
>SJYV01009011.1:1609760-1638913 GCA_006410875.1 Neotragus pygmaeus | reverse complement strand
TGGGGTGGGGGCGGTTAGGGAGAGGCCTAGGGTAGGGCTTCCCTTGTGGCTCAGCTGGTAAAGAATCCGCCTGCAACGCGGGAGACCTGGGTTCAATCCCTGGGTTGGGAAGATCCCCTAGAGAAGGGTAAGGCTACCCACCCATTCCAGTATTCTGGCCTGGAGAATTCCATGGACTGCAGAGTAGTCCATGGGGTCGCAAAGAGTCGGATACGACTGAGCGACTTTCACTTCACTTCAGGCTGGAGAGAAGGGTGGGGCAAGGTGCAAAGGAGCACCCTTCAGCCCCAAAGGACCACCCTCCAGCCCCACTCCTCAGCCCTTCTGGAAGATTTTCCCTTCCGAGGCGACTCGCCTGGAATTGAGAGTGTGTTTAGCCGGGAGCCGGGGTGGATTTGAAGCCACACCACAGCGCTGTCCTCCGAGTAGCCCCTGGAGGGGGCGGGAAGGCTGGAGCTCGCTGTGAAGATGGCGGGGAGGTAAGGTTCGTTGCTGTGCTGGCGGGTTCACTGGTGTTTGCTTAATTCTCCTACAGCCTTAACAGATGAAGCAGCAGTTCGGGGAGGTTAAGGGGCTTGCTCTATCTACATCACAAGCCGAGGAGGTGGGGGAGAGAAGGCGCCACCTTGGGAGAGGACGTGGGGTGCCCCTCGGCGATTGTTTTTCCCTGCGCACTTTTATCGCCTTCATACGGTTTTCAGGTGGAATTTCCCATAGAGCGTGAGTGACGCAAATACTGACTGCTGCCCTTCGCTCGCTTCAAGGTCCAGCTCACGCTCCCTGGGACTGCTTCCGGGTCGGCAGCAGCCCTCGGTGACCTCGCCCTCCCCCAACACCTCCAGCACCGAAGACTGAGCCTCTCTCACGGCCGAGTGTGTGGAACTTCTCATCTGTGGCGGATCTCTTCACTCATCTGACCGCTCTTGTCTGATTATAAGCCTCTGAATAGCAGAGATTATGTGTTGCTGGCTCTTTGTAGCACACATAACATATGCTCGAAAAAATTGTTGTTGGTGACAATAAGATTGCTGGCGAGTGTCGTCTTTTCACCCTTTGCCATGAGGGCAAAGCGGCTGTCTGTCAGAGACTTGTCTTTTAGCTTTGGTGGGCGTGGAGTGATTTTAGAGGTCCGGCCAAGATGAGATCTTTAATTTGTTTTGCTTCAGTTAAGTGAGTTCACTCACATTCCCTAAGCACGTGCATACTGGGCGGCCTGAGTGCGGGTGGCCTGGAGCACGTGAGCCGAGAGGGAGAAATCCCTCCAACTCTTAAGATGTTCTTTGCATCATACACAGAGGACCAAGAGACCGGGCCCAGGGAGGGCTTCCAGCAGTGACTGGGGTTGGCTGCTGAAGATTCCTGTGATCTCCAGGATAATTATGCTAATGTTGCTGTTCTGTGTGTGAAAGACCACTTGGTTTTCAGAAATGTCCACTGTCAGCTGCGTGCTTACACCAGGAGGGGGTAAAGGACTTCAAACTAGGAGCAAGTATGAGATTCACACTGGGTCGGGGGGTGTGGGGGGGTGGGCATCCGGAAAACTTCCTGTCATACCCATCAGAGATACACTCTCAGCCTGGAGGGGCCGTGCTTTCTCTTGGCTCTGAAGACCTGCTGGAGTCTAGTCTGGACTATCTCTACCAGTGAGCAGGTGTGCAGCTCAGACTGCTGTGCTCAACCTCCCAGACCCCAGGCTTTACTTCTAATAAAGTAGAAATCGTGCCTGCCTGGCCTACCTCACAGGATTATGAGAACCAAAGATGTTAGAATTTCAGGGGTAAAAAATGATCGACGCTGTTCTCACTATCCATGAGGCCCAGAGAGGGTTAAATAATATGTCCAAGGTCGCGCATCTAGTAGCAGAGCTAGACCTCAGGTCTTGTGGCTCCTCTCTCTTCCTTGTTGATCCTCTTACTGTTGCACGTATCATGCTTTGTTTGTTCACTTGTTCACCATCCACACAGAAGTGTAAGCCCCTAGAGGGCAGGGATCCACTATTATGCTCCTTTGTTTCTCTAGAGCCTGGTGCATACTAAAGGAGCTCAATAAATGTGTGTTGAACTGATCTTGACTTCTAGTTCACATGCTCCTTCCCTCTATACCATGCCGTCTCTGATCTCGGAAATCTGCACTGCCAGTCCAGCTGCCCACAGAAAGTGTGAAAACTTGCAGATGTTTTAGAGAAAAAGATAAGATGCTCAACCACTTTGCAATGTCGATTAGCATCTTTTAGAGCGCAGAATCCATCTGAACAAAGACATACACATCTAAGACAAAATTGAAATAATAACAATGAATGCGAAGTAAGAGCTTATAATAAGGCCAGGCATTGTGGGAAACACTTCACACACATAGTAAGTGCTTAATAAAAAGTTATTATCTTTTTCACTATGATGTAAACTGAGTAGGGGATTGGAATATGCTAGCTTCTGTAATACCTGCATTTCAGAGGCTTACCCAAGTACAGATCCCTTTGCGGCTCACACCGCAGACTAATGCAGGTCAACCACATGGAAAAGCATTGCTGGATCCAGGGCCTTTGAACACAGAGGCTCACACAGGTCGTGTTTTAGGGGATGCGGTAGATGAGGCTGCTGCTGCTGCTGCTGCTAAGTCGCTTCAGTCATGTCCGACTCTGTGCGATCCCATAGATGGCAGCCTACCAGGCTCCCCCGTCCCTGGGATTCTCCAGGCAAGAACACTGGAGTGGGTTGCCATTTCCTTCTCCAATGCATGAAAGTGAAAAGTGAAAGTGAAGTCGCTCAGTCGTGTCCGACTCCTAGCGACCCCATGGACTGCAGCCCACCAGGCTCCTCCACCCATGGTTCCAGGCAAGAGTACTGGAGTGGGGTGCCATTGCCTTCTCCGGTAGATGAGGCTACCAGGTACCAATTTTTCCTTTCCTTTCCTTGTGGGTATGTAGGACTGCATTTCCGGGTCTGTTTGAAGGTGGGTGTCAGGTGACACCAGAGCTTTAACCATGGAAAGGTGACATGTCATTTCCTGGTGGAAACATTTAAAAACCAGTGCACACTCCTCCATAGTCTATACTACCCACTCCTTCACTGCCAGTCATAATTTTTCTGTTTGGAGGCTTCCTAAGACTGAAGCATTCTGAAATGATAAGTCAGTATGTGGAGGATGGATTCCCTGGAGGGTGTCTGAACCTGCAGCAGATGTGTAAGTGAGAAAGCCTCTGAGATTCTGGGTTTGTTGTGATCATAGCGTATCTCACCCTAGACTAGACAGAGGCCTGGAGGTGACACCCGTTCCATCTACAGTTCATTCACCAGGAAGGTTGTGGGAGGCTGAGAAATATCTTTCAGCTGTATGCCTGTTGTATGCATGAAACTCTTTTTTAAAAATAAATTTATTTACTTAGTTTAGGCTGTGCTGGAATTTTGTTGCTGCACGGACTACTCTCACATAGTAAGTGCTTAATAAAAAGTTACTATCATTTTCACTATGATGTAAACTGAGTAGGCTAGGCTCAGGCTTGGTGCCGAGGCTTCTCATTGTGGTGGCTTTTCTCCTGGTGGAACATGGGCTCTAGGGTACTCAGGCTTCAATAGTTGCAGTGCCTGGGCTCAGCAGTTGTGGTTCCCAGGCTGTAGAGCACAGGCTCAGTAGTTGTGGCGCACGGGCTTAGTTGTTCCTCGAAATGTGGGATCTTCCCAGGGATCGAGCCCGTGTCCCCTGCATGAGCAGGCAGATTCTTTACCACTGAGCTACCAGGGAAGCCCTGCACGAGATTCTTGATTCTAAAAGTTGAGGTTTTCATAAACTTTGGAAGATTCATCACCTTTGTCTCTAAATATTTCTCCTGCCTGACTCTTTTCTCTCCTTCCCGGACTCCAATTAAGGCTGTTTGGGTTTGTCACACCTCTTATCCTGTTATCTTACCAGACTGACTTGTTAGTTCTACATTTTCAGCAGACTGATCAGGCTTTTTAATTGCATGTACATCCAATGTTTTATTAAAACAAAGCGTGGGTCACCATGATTCCAACTCCTGAAATCAGCTTCTTCATTTCTCTGTCCAGCTGCTAAGCTAGTGCCTTGGATTTATTTTACCTGTTTGCTACAGTAGTACCTCACTTTCAGGAACCAATGTATATATTAGTCAGGATAGGCTAATTGCTATAATTTATTGTTGTCGTGTAGTAGTTAAGTTGTGTCCGGCTTTTTGTGACTCCGTGGACCGTAGTCCACCAAGTTCCTCTGTCCATGGGATTTCCCAGGCAAGAGTACTGGAATGGTTTGCCATTTCCTTCTCCAGGGGACATTCCTAACCTAGGGATCAAAACTGCAATTGCTATAACAAACAACCTGAAAATTTCAGTGGCTTAAATCTTATAAAAAGGCATTTTCTTACTCTTTGTGGCTTTGTACAATGTGGTTTTATTATAGGAGGCCATGAAGTCATTCGGTGGTCCCACAATTCTCCAAGCCTTCACGGTCTTTCACTAGCTCTTCCACATTTGGCCAGAAATTGAGGAAAGAGAGTGTGGATAAAAGTAGGAGAATTTTTTTTAGGGCTATTAAAATATATGTATTTATTTGACTGTGCTGGATCTTAGTTGAGGCACTTGGGATCTTTGGTCTTGCAGCACTCAGAAATTTTAGTTGCAGCATCTGGGATCTAGTTCCCTGACCAGGGACTGTACCCAGGACCACTACATTGGGAACTTGGAATCTAGCTACTGGACTGCCAGGGAAGACCTGGGCTGGCCATATATATGTGCCAGGAAAGCTAGGAAATATCTGGCTGTGTGCTCAGCAAGAAGAGGAAATGGCTTTGAGAATATCCAATTAGTCTTTGCCACCGTTGGCATTATCCCTGTTTTACAGAAAAGAAATCTGAGCCTTGAGAGGTGAAGTGATCTCCCGGCTTTTACCATCAAACAACAGAGCTTGGAACTGGACCCAATATGGCTGACTCCAAAGCCATGCTCTGAGTCACTCTGCTATGGATAATGCCTTCTCTCTTATCGCCTCATTGGCCAGTGCTGTCTTAAGACCTGGGGCAATCATTTCTCCTTTAGAAGGGCTTCTTCCAAGCACCCACTTTTCCCCTTCTGGTTCTGGCTTTTTATCTATCAATGGGTAATTTGTTCTCTTATAAGGAGTATGGTCCATGGGCTTCAGTTCACTTCAGTTATTCAGTTGTGTCCAACTCTTTGCGACCCCATGGATGACAGCACACCAGGCTTCCCTGTCCATCACCATCTCCCAGAGCTGCTCAAACTCATGTCCATCGAGTCAGTGATACCATCCAACCATCTCACCCTCTGTCGTCCCCTTCTCCTCCTGCCTTCAATCTTTCCCAGCATCAGGGTTTTTCCCAGTGAGTCAGTCCTTTGCATCAGCTGGCTGAAGTATTAGAGCTTCAACTTCAGCATCAGTCTTTCCAATGAATATTCAGGACTGATTTCATCTAGGATTGAATGGTTTGATCTCCCTTGCAGTCCAAGGGACTCTCAAGAGTCTTCTCCAACACAACAGTTCAAAAGCATTCATTCTTTGGTGTTCAACTTTCTTTATGGTCCAACTTTCTTATCCATACATGACTACTGGAAAAACCATAACTTTGACTAGACAGAACTTTGTCAGCAATGCCTCTGCTTTTTAATATGCTGTCTAGGTTGGTCATAGCTATTCTTCCAAGGAGCAAGCGCCTTTTAATTTCATGGCTGCAGTCACCATCTGCAGTGATTTTGGAGCCCAAGAAAATGAAGTCTGTCACTGTTTCCATTTTTCCCCATCTATTTGCCATGAAGTGATGGGACTGGATGCCATGATGTTAGTTTTTTTGAATGTTGAGTTTTAAGCCAGCTTTTCTACTCTCCTATTTCTCTTTCATCAAGAGGCTTTTTAGCTCCTCTTCGCTTTTTGCCATAAGGGTGGTGTCATCTGCATATCTGAGGTTATTGATATTTCTCCTTGTGATTATGATTCCAGTTTGTGCTTCATCCAGTCTGGCACTTCGCATGATATAGTCTGCATATAAATTAAATAAGTAGGGTGACAATATACAGCCTTGATGTACTTCTTTCCCAATTTGGAACCAGTTCCTTGTTCCATGTCAGATTCTAACCGTTGCTTCTTGATCTGCATACAGACTTCTCAGGAGGCAGGTAAGGTGGTCTGGTATTCTCATCTCTTGAATAATTTTCAACAGTTTGTTGTGAGCCACACAGTTAAAGGCTGTGGTGTTGTCAATAAAGTACATGTTTTTCTGGAACTCAGTCTGCAGCAGATAAACAGTCTGAGAGCCAGAGCAATAAGACATCCAAACAGAATACAAAAAGACATAGAAGCAGATATCAAGTGGTTTCTTGAGAAACCAGTGTTGTTTCATATGTGCTGTCAAATGCAGAGTGTGTCAGATGGGACTAGATCTATAGATGGGCGCGTGTAAAGAAAGCACTCATGAATGGGAATTAGATGGTTGTCTTACCAAACCAACATTGTCTTGCTGATGCACAGTGACTGGAAAAAGGTTTGGAATCATTGTCTGTGCAGATGTAACTAAGCTACCAGCCTCTGCAGGGGTCCAGCTGGAGGGTTGCTGGCTATCCATTTTACCTGGCTTAGTTGAACTAGATGCAGCTGTAACTCCAAATTCTTAGAAAACAACTCAGGCAAAGATCTTACTCTTCAGACTACGAGCTGCTTGGAGGACATGAGATTGTGAAAGTGCTCTGGATCAGCGGAGGCAGGTGGAATGGACCTGATTAATCATCGTGCACGGTTTCAGGCTCACAAGACTGGAGGACTATCTGACTTCTGGCTGTTTCTTCCCTGTAGAGTGAGGATTAGGGTTGTTGCTGAATAGGGTGTTGGGGGAGGGGTTAGTGGTGGGAGGGAATGGTTTCCAACCTCAAGCAGCACCAGGCAGTGTAAGGAAAGTAGATCTTCTAAGGAAGATCTGTTGGAAGATGTTTGCATGGATCAAGTTGGACCTACATCGTGCCAGGTGGGGGAAGGAGGGTCCCAGGGCAGAAGTGAGGGACTGAACACAGTGGAGAGGTCATGAAGACACCCACCCCATCAGTGTTACGTTTACACTCTGCTCTTGGTGTATTCTCTGCTTTTACACTTACTTGATATTTGCTTGTGTGTGTGTGCGCGCGCTTAGTTGCTCAGTCGTGTCTGACTCTTTGCAACCTCATGGACTGTATAGCACGTCAGGCTCCTCTGTCCATGGAGATTTTCCAGGCAAGAATACTGGAGCGGTTATTTGCTTAAGCTTAGCTATTCCCAGGGAACAGTTAGTTAAGTTAGTTAAGTCACTTGGTCAATCGTGTCCGACTCTTTGCGACCCTGTGGACTGTAGCCCACCAGGCTCCTCCGTCCATGGGATTCTCCAGGCAAGAATACTGGAGTGGGTTGCCATTTCCTTCTGCAGGGGATCTTCCCGACCCAGGGATCAAACCCTGGTTTCCCGCAATTGCAGGCAGACGCTTTAACCTCTGAGCCACCAGGGGAACAGTTAGGAAACATGTAAATCAGACTCTTACCAAAAACGTAGTGTGCGTGGCTGTTTGGAACAGCCTCTCGGGCAGGACCTCCAGTACTCAGCAATACGCCCCCAAAGGAAGGGGGGCCTGGTGAGGTGGGAGCACCTCCCCCCAAAAGCAAAGCGCCAGGGAGCAGAGTCCTAAGCTGCCTGCTGGGTGAGAGCGCCACCTACCTGTTGGCTTGGCCCTCCTCTAGGGTCTCCTTGGCTCTGCTGGGAAATAGTATTTATTACTGGCCTTTAGAATTCCACTTTCTGTTCATCATCAGTTCAAAAAAGGAGTTGTTTTGTTTTTTTTTTTGTTTTTTGTTTTTTTTTTGCTTGAAGGAACATACTAACAGCAGTAGCTTTGTCTTTTCACTTATTATTATTTTACAAATTTTATTTATTTTCCTGCTGTACAACAATGTGAATCAGCTATGCGTGTGAGTTCAGTAGCCTCAGTCATGTTCAACTCTTTGCGACCCTTCGGGCCATAATCCATCAGGCTCCTCTGTCCATGGAGATTCTTCAAGTAGGAATACTGGAGTGGGTTGCCAAGCCCCACTCCAGGGAATCTTCCTGACCCAAGGATCGAACCCAGGTCTCTTACCTCTTCTGCATTGGCAGGCAGGTTCTTTACCCACTGAGCCATCTGGGAATGTGTATACATATATCCCCTGGCTCTTGAACCTCCCTCCCACCCGTTCCCCCATCCTGGCCCTCTAGGTCATCACAGAGCACTGAGTTCTTCCCTGTGCTCTACAGCAGCTTCCCACTAGCTAGCTATTTCACATGGTAGTGTCATGCAAAGAGCTGACTCACTGGAAAAGACTCTGATGCTGGGAGAGATTGAGGGCAGGAGGAGAAGGGGACAACAGAGGATGAGATGGCTGGCTGGCACCACCGACTCGATGCACGTGAGCTTGGGTGGACTCCGGGAGTTGGTGATGGGCAGGGAGGCCTGGTGTGCTGCGATTCATGGGGTTGCAAAGCGTCGGACACGACTGAGCGGCTGAGGCAAAGTGTCAATGCTGCTCCCTCATTTGCCCCGCCCTCCCCTTCTCACTGTGTCCACAAAGCTGTTCTCTACCTCTGTGTCTCTATTCCTGCCCTTCAAACAGGTTCATCGGAACCATTTTTAAAATAGATTCCATATGTATGTATTGATATACAATATTTGCTCTGTCTTTTCACTTTAGATTTAAATAACTTTCCAGAGACACTAATGGTGAGATCTTAAAAACAGCTGCCCTGTATCTCCTGTTGACATGCTCTTATCTCACTAGGAACATAGGCTCTGCTTCTCCCTCCATTTCCATGGGCTGTGATCCCTGGAGTGCATTTCTCACTGAAGAAGTTTGTTGGACGAGTTCTGAAGTTCTGTCAAAATTTTTTGCGTGGATTTTTACAGAACTTGAGTTTTGGTTGAGTTGCATTTAGGGTTCATTTGTCCTGAGTTCTGGGACACATGGAATTTGGCTGGCAGGAAGGTGGGTTGATTGGGCAATGAATGCAGCCTGATGTAGCGTGTTCATTTATCCAAATATTTCTTGACCTCCTACTCTGCCTAGCAGGGTAATAGACGCTATGGAAATAAGACATGAGAGAAAAAGGCATTTGTGGTCCATGGGGAAGGAAAATCAGGAAAGAAAGGTTGACAGTGTGGCTTACTAAGATTATGCACAAGAGGTTGTGGCGAGGGACACCCACCTTATCAGGAGCCTGAGGACGAGCCCACCAGAGGGATGACGCAGGTTGGTTCTCGAAGGGCACCCAGTGTGAGACAAGCAGGAGACTCCCAGGTAAAGGGCAGACGCTCGACAAGAAAGAGCTCTGAAGAGAGGAAGGGACTCTGGGTGCAGGCCCTTCTTCCTCTGAGGCTGAAGGGAGAAAGGCTTGTGAGGCACAGGCTTCGGGAGGGGGTGGGGTTGAGAGAGCCCTGTGGGGGCCTGGATTTCCCTAGGTGACTCTGGAGAGTAGGGATTGCAGCTGGAGAAAATGGCAAGTTTCCAAGCAGCCACACATGGAGCCGATGACGAGCACAGATGCTGGCCCGAGGTCCCCATGGTTCTGGGAGCCAGGATGGAGAAGCAGAGCCATGGATGGTTGAATTCACAGCAAGTAGGTGTAGCAGGAAGCTCAGTAAGTAAGTCAAGTCACTCAGTCGTGTCCGACTTTTTGTGACCCCGTGGACTGCAACCCACCAGGCTCCTCAGTCTATGGGATTCTCCAGGCAAGAATACTGGAGTGGGTTGCCATTTCCTTCTGCAGGGGATCTTCCTGACCCAGGGATGGAACTCAGGTCTCCCTCACTGGTGGCAGACGCTTTAACCTCTGAGCCACCAGGGAAGCCCAGGGTACCAGGGAAAAGGGCGTGCATGCCAAGGTGCTTCAATCGTGTCCAACTCTGCAGTGCTATGGGCTGTAGTGAGCCAGGCTCCTCTATCCATAGGATTCTCCAGGCAAGAATACCAGAGTGAGTTGCCATGCCCTCCTCCAGGGAATCGTCTCAACACAGGGATCAAAGCTGTATCTCTTGTGTCTCCTGGATTGGCAGGTTCTTTACCACTAGCATCTCCTGGGAAGAAGGAATTCCCTGGTGGTCCAGTGGTTAGGACTCCATGTTTCCACTGCTGAAGGTGTGGGTTCAACCCCTGGTCAGGGAACTAACATCCCTCAAGCCAGGTGGTGTGGCCAAAACAAAAAAGAGAAGGTGAGTGGGTAGAGTTTAGGCTGGGTGGGGACCTTCTGAAACCAGGAGACACAGAAAATGGAGGCCCAGGAGCCTGGCAGACCTGAGGCCTGAGAACACTGGCCACGCAGGACAGGATGAGTGCTGGGTGAGGAAGCTGGAGTTGCCGGGGGTGGAATATGGTACAGCTGCTGTGGAAAATTTTGGCAATTCCTCAAAAAGTGAAGAATCCCCAGATAACCCAGCAATCCCACATTCAGGTATTTATCCCAAAGAACTGAAAGCAGGGACTCAGGTGCTTACACCCCCGCGTTTCCAGCAGCATGGTTCACAGAAGCCAGAAGGTGACTGGTTATTCACTTGTCCATTAACAGATGAATGGACAGACCAAATGTGGTGTACACAAACAACGGAGTGGTACCGGTCTTTGAAGGGAACGAAATTCGGATACGTGCTATAACGTAAGTAGACAAACCTTGAAAACACTGCTGAGTAAAAGCAGCCAGACACAAAAGGGCAAATACTGTACTGTTCCACTTACGTGAAGTGTCTTTGCTGTTGTTGTTGAGTCTAGAAAACGCAAATTTAGACAGAAAGTAGAAGGTGGTTTGGGACGATGAAAGTTCCAGAAATAGCTTGTGGTGAGGTTTGCACAACATTGTGAATGTAATTAATGCCATTAACAGTACATCTTAAAATGGTTAAGATGGTAACTTTTATGTTATGTATATTTTAACTTTATGGTGGTTATGTGTGTGTGTGTGTATATATGTACATAATGTGTATATATACACATTATATATACATTATGTATGTATGTATATATACACATTATGTATGTGTGTGTGTGTGTGTGTGTGTGTGTGTGTACATAAAAGATTGCTGGAAGGGTTAGGAGGCCCAGTCAGAGGGATGTGGAGTTTCTCGTGGTGGTAGAGCGCTTGTGGGCAGTGCTGGGGGCGCCCTGGTGCTGGTGAGTGGGGGGCTGCCTGGCACTGAAGTCTGGTGAGATGGTGGGCCTGGGTGCACAGGATGGTGACCCCTCACCCAGAGCTGGGATGACTTTGGGGAGTGCTTGGGCCAGCGCAAGACAACAACGCCTTAGCCTTAGGGATGGAGCTGGGAAACGGCAGGGTGAGTCAGTGGCAGTGAGAAGACCCCCTGTCCAGCTGCCCGGGAGCAGGTAGTGACATGGCCTTAAGACTTCCCCTCTTCAGGCACATACAGTCCCGCCAGCAGATTTCAAATGCAGTGGTGGGTTATGAATGTGTTCAGAGATATTAAATATTTTCCAGAGGACTAAATAACTTAAGCTGTGACTCGTATTAACCACCTCTGCAGTCTCAGAACTGGCCTGGTTCTAGAATAAATAAACGTGCCAGGGCGAGTGTACAGTGATTCCAAACAGTTTAATGTAATTCCAAGACAAAGTGTGATTACATTTCTACACATATACAATATGCATATGTGAGTTTACAAATTTTAATTAATAACTCATTTCACCTCAGAGACCGAAAAAATGATCAAAAAGAAACTGTGAGTAACAAGCTATAACATAGTTCACCACAACGGGACCCCCCCCCCTTTCTCACCCTACAGTTAGTAATATTACAATTAAAATAACTATATTCTTCTATAATTTTTTTCTGTTAAAATCATCTCATAAATTTACAATGCTATTATTAGTTTCCAAGACTAATATAAATTCACTCCATTTTTCTACAACGAAAATGATCATTAATTTAGAAGCACACGACGTCATGATGAAAAACACAAGCATTTTAGTAGCAAGGACTTGATCAGTTAAGAATTATTTTTCTTGTAAAACATTCTAAAGCCAAGTAAAATATCCATTCTTATAACATACCTATAATATGAGACTAAGGAATAGGTTACATATAGGCCTACAACACATTGGTTTGTCTTTTTTTTAAAAAAAGTAGACATTTATAAATAAAAAAAGAAAAGAGGGACAATTCACATAGGAAAAAGAGGTACACGAGAAAATACTGTTGCACGCAATAATTTTCACAAAGATTAACATGGATTAACACTTTTTTTTTTTTTATTATTACAGAAACCGTACAGTGAAGGAACACAACAGACCAGGGCTTCCATAGGGTAATTGAGCTGAGATGACCTGGCAGAGAAAGATCTGGGCGAGATGGCCCTGGGGAGGAGCCACGTTCCTTGGACCGGTGACCGAGCCTCACCGGATCGCCTCTTCCCTGCTCTCTTTCTGGGGAGTGAGTCTTTCTATCTAGAGTGTCCTGATGTGTGGGCTGTTGAAAGGTAAACATTTCTACAGATGCCTTCTCTTTCCATCCTAATGGATACCATTTTTGGAAACGGGATATAATATCAGAGGCTGCAGCTCAATACATGTGGTCAAAGCAAAACGGGATGGAAAATTCCAGTCATTCTGATGTGTTGTACTGCCCCCCCTTCCCCCCAACTCATCTCTGCCCTGTTACCGGGGACCCAGAGAGAGCAGCAGTACCCTTCGGGGCCACCTGCCTCCACTGCAGCCCGAAGTGGTGCCTGGGTCCCCTGCATCCTGCTTTTCCAGTCCATGTGCGTCGGTGCAGCCTGGGTCATTCCCGGCTCCTCTGATATACCAACCAGCTTCCAAAAGCTCCTCTCCTTCCTCATCCATAAAGCTATACTTTTCCTATCCGAAATTTGGTTTGATATATATATACACACACATATATATCAACATCTATTATCTATACAGTGATTCTCCTAGACTAGAAATCCTACCGCCCCAAAGTATGACTTCCGGGTCTACTTCATTTGGTTAAAGAAACGCACACAAAGAAGATGAGGAGGTGCTTTGGGGGCCAGAAATGATTGTGCCCTGGAAAAGCCATGGGAGAAAGCTTTAAAGGAGCAGTAATGCAACGGTGAAAGGGTGGAAAGTGACGGGAAGGGTGAGACACAANAGGATGAGGAGGTGCTTTGGGGGCCAGAAATGATTGTGCCCTGGAAAAGCCATGGGAGAAAGCTTTAAAGGAGCAGTAATGCAACGGTGAAAGGGTGGAAAGTGACGGGAAGGGTGAGACGGCAGGGAGAAACCCCGTGCCGTGGAGATGTCTACAGGAGTATCTGCCGCAAGGGAGGAGGGAACTGGGGTGGGGCATGCTTTAGGTTCCATTCAGAAGTCACAGAAAGCTGCGAAGGATGGGCATGGTCAAGTCACTTTCCATTTCCCAAGTTCTTCCTTATAACCTGAGCCAAACTATTAAAATAATAATAATAATAAAAATAAATCCACTGCCCCTTCAACCAAGCAGGCGAATATCTAACAGGGAGGCAAGACCACTATTGGCAAGGCTAAGTGGGTCCTTATTCCTGGCTCTTGAGAGCTTCCTGGGCGTCCTGGGTGCCTGGGCATGGATGGGGCTGTGGGAACAGCAGGGCGGAGACCAAGGTGGCCACGTGTGGGGGCGGTGCGGGGAGCAGTGCCCCAACACAAGAAGGGGGCAAGGGTGCTGGGAGGCTGGCGTGGAGGCTGGCTGAAAGGAAACGAGAGAGAAGGCAGAGCCCTTTTTTTCAGATACAGCATATTTACTTTAAAAAAAATGCTAATTTCTATTCCTCTGTTTTTTAAAAATATGATTAAGCCCCAAAGACAATGACATAAAATATATTTGGTTATTGAAATCATGGGAGAAAAGCAAACAGAGGAAAGTGATAGTTGAATTAGGAGGGGCAAGACAAAAACTATTTTACAGTGACATTTCCAACTGAATACTGTGATAAGAACGTGCTATCAACAGAGTTCACAAGGAAAAAGCAAGTGCATTAAGAACCACCGCCAGTTCCCTGGTCCCAGGTGCTTTGCAGTTTCTAAGGTGTTATTTGCTAAAGGAATGCCCTTCAGATCACAGCAGGTCCTCTGCGCTAAGGTTGTGGCAGAAAAGAAGAAAGGAACCAAAACACTTAGGGCAACTGGTGCCCCCCAGGCTGCTTCTGCATGGCGAAGGGGCCTCTCAATTGTGACTTCTACTTGGATAGATCTCATCATCTGCCCCCCTAGCTGTCCTTCAGTCTCCAGTCCCTTCCTCCTGCTCAGCAGCACTTACAATCTCTAGAAAAAAAAAAAGTCTAGGTCTTTCCTTTGGGGTTGGCCCGCCCTCATGCATGGAGGATGTACTACCTACCCTCAGTTTACTGAATAAAACTATGAGCTGTTAAAACAACAACAACAAAAAAATCTAGATCCCACTTCCTCATGACCTAGGCTTCAAATAGAAGTTTGATAAAGAGTAAAAAGTAAATATATCATTTTACACTTAGTTTGTTTTAAAGGACAAAAGGAATAAATGACAGCAGATATACGGAAAACCCAACCAGTAAATATAGGCACGGGGGTGTATAACTCTCCCATGCAAAACACCAATCTGAGTATTGCTGGGGCCCCAGAAATAGCAGCTGTACCTTCGGGGCCACCTGAATCCCAGTGTCTTCTACTGCCTGGTGTCTGGAAGTCAGTGGGTCGATTAATAAATTAAACATTCAAATCAAGACAAAAATCAATGAACCGGATGTCTATTCTCTCTGCCTCTTTCAAGATGTCAAAGAGAAGGCCTTGACCACCAGTGTGCATATCACGTGGCAGATCTTTGCACCTGGCCCAGGCTGTGGACTCATCCCTTCCTGCTCAACCTGGAAATCCCTTTACATTCTCTCGAGTTCCCATGGAAACCAGCAATACAGATGGAAATGCTCATGGTGGGCTACAGTAGGGGCAGAATACACCTGCCTTGGGGGAATGTGGCCTCCAACTGAAGAGGCAATTGCTGGGGTCTGAATAAACAGAAATTTTCTTTAAAAAGTACCAGTTTAAATGTAAACTATAAAATACTTTAACTATAAAATGTGGCCAGAAATATGTTTAGTTATCCACAGTCAATTGTTTATAGTTTATGCATTTAAAACATGACTCTCTTGATATCTTAGAAGGCTAACAGCATTTTACAGTAGCTAAAAACATATATACTTAAACATGTGCATTTGAAACTCACATTTGATTACAAAACACAAAGAATATTCTCTCCCTTGGTTTAATTTCTGTTGTAAAGATTACCTATTTTCAGAGTTCACTTAAGCAACAATGACCAGGGTGTGCAGTAATTGTTATTTTCAGCCCACACAGAGTTTATTTTATATTTATAGTCTTTTAAATTCCAAGAGCAAGCTGGCTACATGAATTCAAAAAAGGTTAAAACCAGGATGAATGCCCACATTTGAGGTAATTATTGCCATCAGGTCACAGTTTGTGTAAGATAACATATCTAAAACCTTCTTTAAAAAAAAAAAAAAAAAAAAAAAGAAGTCTTCAGGTGTTCTGTCAAGAATTCCAGAATACCTATTCAAACCAACCAGGATCTCAAATTCTGATTAGCTGGGTTTGCTTCCAATGGGATTAAAGCTCCAGAAGACTCTAGAACTTGTGTAAACTACCCAAGAATTGAGGCAAACACGCCTGGAGCCAGTCAGTAAGGAAAGTTTTTAAGGAAAAAAAAAAAAAAAAAGAAACAGAAAACTCCATTCCAAACAACTGCAGAGACATTTCTTAACAAATGGTAATGGTTTTCCACAAAATTAAAAATCTAGTTCTAAAGCATTGCTAAATTCTTGCCACCTTTCAACCAAAGGAAACATATTTCTATGTTACTGTTAGTCTCCCACCTCAGCCAGAGGCTCTCCTTCCTTGTATCCTGAAAGTTGGCTAATTTTTCTTCAGTTTGCACAACTGTTGCTTCCCATTTCTTTGAGAAAGAAAACTATCTTGAAAGAAAACTTAATTTTGTTCCTCTTTCTAAACATCATCTTGATCTTGTCTCTTTTTTCTTTTTTTTTTTTTTTAATTTTTTAAACACAAAGAAAAAACAGTTNTTTTTCTTCAGTTTGCACAACTGTTGCTTCCCATTTCTTTGAGAAAGAAAACTATCTTGAAAGAAAACTTAATTTTGTTCCTCTTTCTAAACATCATCTTGATCTTGTCTCTTTTTTCTTTTTTTTTTTTTTTAATTTTTTAAACACAAAGAAAAAACAGTTCCTGGACACCAGACTCACACATGGTATTTACAAATTCGGTGTGAATCCTGCCTTTGGTTCTACCCAGAGCTGAAGAGTGGACTGATTACAGAGACCAGAGTCATTATGATATTTATCAGTGCAGTAAAAAATAGTATTTTGAAGAAAATATATACTTTTAGTATTGCCTTTCTAGAATTAACTATAAGCAAGAAAAAAATATTTTTTTAAAAGAAGAAAAGAACACTTTTTTTTCTTCACTCTTACAAGAGTTTGTTGTAGCAGCAGCGCTACTAAAGCTAGTTGGTACACTGAAGAGGAATCGAAAATGAACTCTACTGTGATCAACCAGAAGAGACTCCCCTAAGATTTTCTCTAAAAGTCGAACTAATTCTGCCCTTGCTGCCTGGATCAGATTCAGGACTCCCTCTACATACAGACCTTCCGCTGAGCTCCGTGCACAGGGCAGGGGTGGTGCGGGGCAACGCTCCCGTGAGGCCCTTCTTCGCACACACATCCAGGAGACAGCTGAGGCTGGCGTCTGTGGGCTGGGCAGACCCAGGTCACGGCCGGGCTTCCCTACTGGCTTGTGTGACCCTCGGCTGGTTACCAGTTCACCAAGCCGTCTGCCTCATCTGTAAAGGGACTAGTACTGCCGATTTCATAGGGCTGTTATGAAGACGAAATGAAACGGGATAAACAGGAGCGACTTCCAGCACAATGTCTGGCACACAGTCAATGGGAGCATCATTAGATGGTTCACCAGAAACACGAGGCCACTCACTGATGATTGTTTAACAAGGGAAACAGATTCAGTTAGTAAAGGTCTCAAGAACACAAAATTTCACTAGAAGCTCGGGGATTTGGGGCCACCTCCAAATCCTTGTTATTTCCTTTCCTTAACACAGCCTACTTTCTCAGAGAGTCGACTGTCTCACCAATTTCCTCCTCTGTAAATGGAGGAGAGGGGTGTTGTGAATAGGGGGTGACCCTGAGGGTACTGGGAGGCCGTGCTCACTACGGGCTTGGGATGAGCCTGGTGTATTGAAAGCATTCAATAAATGGTGGCTCCTACTCGAGGGACATGGCAAGTTTTAACAGACAGACAGTAAATGTGAAATTTTAATGCAACGAGAGTGCAATTAGGGGCTCACAGAGGCTCCTGGGACTCAAGCTGGGGCGTCAGGAAGCTCCGTTCTGGCAGAGGTACCCTGAGCAAGCATGCCCTCCATAAGGGTCACTTCTCTGCAGATTCTCACTGAGTCTCAAATGAAGAACTGGCTCAGACCTGGCTCTCATGGACTTCTGGGAGCTGCCAGAAGGATGGGAAAAACCTCTCCTAGGTTGGGTCACTCAAGTGAGTGAGGGTGCCAAAAGCCTTCAAGGGGTTTCTACTGACTTTAAATATCAGTTCACCACCTCCAACTCTCCATTGAGTCTTGTCTGTGGAACTCAGAAGTGAGAGTCCTAAGGCATCGAAGCAAAAAATACTGACCCCCTGAGCCCGGTCCTGGCGTGCACCTGACCCAGACAGAGCTGCACCTCCTGGCCGGTCTGCTCCGGCGGATACCCGAGNCCAATAGAGTATTGTAAAGTTAAATTAAAAAATAAATAAATTAATTACTTAAAAAATTTTTTTTCCACAAAAAAGCATATACAGCAAAATTTCATTTTGGTATATGAGTGCTTCTCATAAGTATTTCAGTCAAATATATGCACATTTTGTATATACAAGAATGTCTTTAGCAAAATACTAATTACATTTAGCTTGGCACTAAAGTGGGAATTAAGCGACAATGATATTCATTCTATTTTTTAATTTTTTTTCTTACAGTGGACAAATTTCACTTTTATAATAGTACTTAAGCTCTCATTCGGTGAATAGCAGTAATAAGCAAATATCAATCAGTGTAATAAGTATGAAAAACTCAGAACATCATGTTTTAATAAAAGTCTCCCATAGATAATCCACTATATTTTAAAATTTATAATGACATTTATGTACTTTCATTTTAAATATGCCTAAAAATATTTTATTCATTCTTTCTATAACTTGATTTAAATCTTTTGCCTTTCTCAAACACTCTGTTTTAGAGTGCTTTCCACTTCATCATATGGAAGTAAATTTTACTTTTTTCTCTGTTAACTACTTTGCTTCTATATTATCCNTTCATTTTAAATATGCCTAAAAATATTTTATTCATTCTTTCTATAACTTGATTTAAATCTTTTGCCTTTCTCAAACACTCTGTTTTAGAGTGCTTTCCACTTCATCATATGGAAGTAAATTTTACTTTTTTCTCTGTTAACTACTTTGCTTCTATATTATCCATAAACTCAAAGAGCTTATTGGCATATAGCTCTTTCATGCTTTCAGAATTTTATGCAATTTTGTGATATCTTCCAGTATCCTGTTAATAGGATGAGCAAGAGATATCAAGATAAAATATTGGGAAACCAGACTACACTGCAATAGAACAGGGAAACTCATTACTAAAACCCATAGAAACAAGAGAGCAAGATTAATGGTCTTAAACATTAAGTAAAGAGGCTGATGCTGGAAGGATAACAAAAGCGTTGCTCTGTTTTTTAATCTCTTCTCAATCTTAAATGCATCTGTTTAGAATTACTTTTATGAACCTCTAGTTAAATTAATAAAATAATTACTCATCTTTAAAGAGTAATAACTTTATTCCTAAGGGGGAAAAAATGGTACACAGTGAAGAGCATGGACTTGGGAGCCAGAAGCCTTGACTTAAATATGATACTTATTTACTCTCCAATCTCAAGCAAAGAAATATACTTCTTTGATCCTCAATTTTCTCTTCTATAGAGATATATGAATGTATGCCCAATGGAGCTGCCAAGAACTGTTAAATCAGGAAAACTATACAAAGTCTATATCACCAAATAGAAACACTCAAATTCCATTTTACAAAGAAAAAGCTAAATAAAATTATATATCAGTACTTTTAAACTGCTTAATATCTTGGTGTTATCAGAGATTTCATTAAAAGACTATACTGGATCTTTAGTTTCTTTAGGTAGATATATTCCTAAGTATTTTATTCTTTTCATTGCAATGGTGAATGGAANGAATCTATAGATTGCTTTGGGTAGTATACTCATTTTCACTATATTGATTCTTCCAATCCATGAACATGATCTATTTCTCCATTTATTAGTGTCCTCTTTGATTTCTTTCACCAGTGTTTTATAGTGTTCTATATATAGGTCTGTAGTTTCTTTCAGTTCAGTTCAGTCTCAGTAGTGTCTGACTCTTTGCAACCCATGAATCACAGTACACCAGACCTCCCTTTCCATCTAGTTTCTTTAGATAGTTATATCCCTAAGTATTTTATTCTTTTCATTGCAATGGTGAATGGAATTGTTTCCTTAATTTCTCTTTCTGTTTTCTCATTATTAGTGTATAGGAATGCAAGGGATTTCTGTGTGTTGATTTTATATCCTGCAACTTTACTATATTCATTGATTAGCTCTAGTAATTTTCTGGTGCAGTCTTTAGGGTTTTCTATATAGAAGATCATGTCATCTGCAAACACTGAGAGTTTTACTTCTTCTTTTCCAATTTGGATTCCTTTTATTTCTTTTTTTGCTCTGATTGCTGTGGCCCAAACTTCCAAAACTATGTTGAATAATAGTGGTGAGAGTGGGCACCCTTGTCTTGTTCCTGACTTTAGGGGAAATGCTTTCAATTTTTCACCATTGAGGATAATATTTGCTGTGGGTTTGTCATATATAGCTTTTATTATGTTGAGGTATGTTCCTTCTGTTGCTGCTTTCTGGAGGGTTTTTTATAATAAATGGATGTTGAATTTTGTCAAAGGCTTTCTGTCTATTTAAATAATCATATGGTTTCTACCAAAAATGTAGAGAAGAGCTAACACCCATCCAGAAAATCACAGAGGACGGTAAGCTTCCGTGAGGCCACTATCACCCTAATACCAAAACCTGACAAAGATGCCACAAAAAAAAGAAAACTACAGGCCAATATCATTGATGAACATAGATGCAAAAATCCTTAACAAAATTCTAGCAAACAGAATGCAACAACATGTTAAAAAGATCATATATCATGACCAAGTGGGTTTTAACCCAGGGATGCAGGAATTCTTCAATATCTGCAAATCAATCAATGTAATACACCACATTAACAAATTGAAAAATAAAAACCACATATTATTTTTGATTATTAATTATTATTGTTTTAATTATTATATAATATGTGGTATTCCCCAAACTTACTTAACCCTGTTGGAAACTTTGCTTTTTTTTTCATATCAGGGGAACAGCCTGCAGCAAAACACTGTTTGGAAAATACTACTTTAATCCACATAAGTGGTCCTTATATCAAATGTTTAGATGCTGTAGCAGGCCCGTGTAGGTGAGAATTTGGTACAGAAAGTATTTTTGTAAAAGGAAAACTATCCACATGTCATATCAATTCTTTTTCTTCTGTTCAAAAGAAATTATTTCACCTGGAGTATGCTTTGTTCACAGTAGACACTACAGTTGAGAAATAGCATGATTTCAACTTCTATTTAAAAAAAAGCAAACTAAAGTATTCTTGGTATGAATTCCATAAACAACAGTTACTTAATACTTTAAAGAAGAACCAAGAAATTCTGACTCTTCTTATTTTTAATAACTTTATATTGCCCACATCTTTGAGANTTAGAAATAGCATGATTTCAACTTCTATTTAAAAAAAAGCAAACTAAAGTATTCTTGGTATGAATTCCATAAACAACAGTTACTTAATACTTTAAAGAAGAACCAAGAAATTCTGACTCTTCTTATTTTTAATAACTTTATATTGCCCACATCTTTGAGATATAAAAATAAGAAACATTTAATTTTACAAAGCAAGGCAATTCTAGTGGACTTAAAGAAGGTTTCTGGTCTAAAGAAGGAACTCTAAGATAAGAGAATGAAATGTTGCTATTCATTTGAATCTAAGTAGCAAGGTTTTGGTGAAGAATTTCAAATCATATGCTATTTGTAGCCAAAACTGGCGGAAATGACATTTTAATATTTTATGACTCACAGTGCAATTACAGGTGTCAATTCCATTAGCTATGTACTTGTAGTTGGTATAGAATGATTTAAATTATTTATTTGCTATTCATTTTCTTTCTATATCAAATCATTATAAATCAATTTTCCCATTCTTTGGTCAGTAAACATAGTTATCAGTATTAGGCAACAAATCAAATTGGTTGGTTCAGATTTCTTCAATTTGAAGAAATATTGAATTCTAAACACTTTATTTGTATTTCTTTGTGAAAATGCCAAGGAATTAAAAAAAATTCATTTTCTCAAATCTTCTTTGGCTGAAGATTATATATATTTGAATAAAGATCAACATTCAAAGACTTTTTAAAACTAAATACTGTAATTTTACCAGTAGGCTAAACAGAGTGCTTTGGAGGAAACACCCTGGGGCTTGAGAATCTTTCAAGAGACTGAACTTAACATCTTAACAAGAGATTAAACAATACAAACTACTCTTTTGTTAACAGTTGGGCAGAAAAGAGGATAAATGAAAAACACTAAAAAAGTGTAATTGAGTCTATTTCTTGGACATCAATTGATGACTTGCCAGCAAAACTTAGGCATTTTAAAATAATGGAACTGGAGGAATCAACTTGCCTGACTTCAGGCTCTACTACAAAGCCACAGTCATTAAGACANACTGACTCAATGGACATGAGTCTGGGTGAACTCTGGGAGTTGGTGATGGACAGGGAGGCCTGGCATGCTGTTATTCATGGGGTCGCAAAGAGTTGGACACGACTGAGTGACTGAACTGAACTGAACTGAAAGATAGGTAGAATAAAGGAAGAAAAACAAGCAGAAGAAACACTAATGCTTATTTACATACCACAAACCTTCCACCTTACTTGTTATAAAGAATAAACAATTTAAAATATGGAGATAGTACTTTTGACCTATAAGATTGGGAGATAACAGAAAAGACTGACAGTGGGACTTTCCAGGTGGCCCAGGAGGTAAGATTCTGGGCCTTCAATCCATAGGGGAGTGGGTTTGATCCCTGATTAAGGAACTAAGATCCCACACGCTATACAGTGCAACCAAAAAAAAGGACTGATGTTAAATGTTGATGGCATAGAGGAAAAAAATATCTTTATATTGGTGAAATTATAAATTGGTATTATTTTCTGGATGGACAGCTGGCATTATCTATTTAAATTTTAATGTGCATGCTTCCTCCAAGGAATTCTATTTCTTCTATTAGTCACCACAGAGACATGTACACATGTGTTTTGGGGCATGCGTATAATTCTGATTACATCAATCCTACTTGTGAGAGCATATATTAGAAGCAATTTGAACAATGATTAACAAGGCAATTATTACTATATGGCACATCCATTCTCTGAAATATTACAAGAGGTAAATGAAATGTGGTAGACCTACATATACTGGGATGAAAACACTCAGCAAGAAATAATGTAGAGCGAAGAAGGTAGGTTATAGTACAATGAAAATATCACTATTAAAAAATTCTAAGGTGCTAAAATTGTGAAAGGTTGATGGAAAAATAGATATCTATATGTTGCCAAAGTATCCCTCACACATCTGTTAATGACAAAAAGAAGACATCTGTGCAACAGAGGAATTAGGAAGTCACCTTAAACCCACTGATCAAAACTAGCATCACTTACAGTGAGATCAGATCACTGCCTCCTGACAGGATGCAATATGAAAGCTACATCATCACCTACTAAAGTATTTTTGCTCAAAATATTTTACCTGATTTAAATCTAACTTCTGGTTTACAGAAAATACAAGGCATAAAGCAACAAGTTAAACAGTGATAGAAAGAAATAATCAGCCAATTTGGAATGTGGGACCTCATTACATAAAATTGCTTGCTCTCCCAAAACTCAATGTCATTGGGGAAAAAGTCAAGGGGAAGGGCAGGAATGTTTCAGGTTATGAAGATTTAAGGTACATACTAAAGTGTAAGCTGCAGTCCTTAACTAAATACAACTATAAATGACACTATAAAAGTTTATGAAGCAAAAGCAGCAAAATGCTGCCAATCATTAAATCTGGACACAAGTTTATGGATGTTGTCTAGTATTTCTTTCTACTTTTCTAAATAATGCTATGTTTCTGTATGTATTATACATGCACATACACGGGAAAACTACATTTACAGTGACCACAGCCAGTCCTTCAGGAAGAGGACCAGAACTGGGAAAACGGGTGTAGAAGTCAGGTCCAACAAGTCTAGGAAAATAGAAACTTAACACATGGATGGTGCACCAACCTTGACATATTCAACAGCTCTTGGAGAAAAATCACAGGCATAGGCAAAGATATCTGGATCCTCTTCTAAAAGTGGGAATAAACAGTTCCCAACCCCACAGCCAGCTTCAAGAATAGTCAATTTCTGATCTTCAAACTGAGGAAAGAGAACCCAAAGTTACAGTACACAACATCCCACCTAATGAAGAAACAAACTAAAAGGTCCAGAACATGAAACAAGGACTCTGCCCCCATGGAGTAGACAATTAACCAGTGAACAGATAACCCAAAGCATCCGATGCCTCATCTGTTGTCCAACACTGGGTAATCTGGTGTGGAGAAAACAACAGCGTAACGGCTAACACAACAGGCTCTGAGGTTAAACTGCCTGCACGCAAATCTGAACTCTTCCCCTCACCCTGCGCTCCGTCACTGAACAAGTCACTTACACAGCTTTGTCCCTCAGATGCATCAGCAAGTGGGAGTAACGCTAACGCTAAACTTCAACATGTTACTTTAAGGTTTAAATTACAGAACACTACTGTTAAATTCATGTAAAGGGGTGTGGTGAAGCATTCATCACCATTATCATTATGAACCTATCACTGAAATCATTCAGTATGAACTCAATATTTACAACTTTCAGATTAGCTTTAAAGAAACAGACAATGCCCGCTAAAGTCCTCTCTCTGTATTTTACAACTCAGCAACTAAAACCATTTGAGACAGTGTATATCTAAGCTACAAAAATTCATGAAGCCTTTGACAGGTTTCATAAATTTTCTACCTCACACTCGCCCTGGGAATGCAATAAAACACCCCTCTTCTACACATTTTAAATGAAGAATCGCTCCAACAAGGTGCAGTATTAGTTTACCTCTCTACATGATCTGAGCTCCTCAAACTCTCTGGTAGTCCAGTGTCTATCTTTGAAGAAATTAGTGCTGTTTCTTTTGTAAAAAAGGTCCCAGTTCTTCTGAGCCTCTTTTTCCAGTTTCTGCTGTTTAAAATCAGACACTAAAGCTTGGTCTCTCTTCAGTTTCTCCTCTTCTTCAGAGCTGAGAATCCTTGTCTGCAGCCCTCTCCTTTGCAAAGCAGCCATCTCCTACGTGGATGGTCATATGTTGAACATTTAACACTGCTGGAGATTCTCCATTCCTCAACGACCTGAGGACTTCAAGCGGATACCACAGACACAGGCAGGGTCCTCTCAGATGTGGTCCATCAGGCTGGGTTCAAGCCTGAAGCAGCATGGGATACTTCGCAGGAAAGAAAAAAAAATGACATTCCGGTGGGGGGTTCTAGAACAGGGTTGTTTTTAAAAAAAGAAAAAAGATGCTCAGTTAGCGGGTCTAGAATAGTTCTTTCACTTCACCTTTCAATTCCGCAAACATTTACTAGATGCTGACCCTACACAAAGCCCTACCCCACTACAGAAGAGGTCACAAAGAGCAAGACACAGACCCCCGCCTGCAGGAGGCTGACATCCAGCGGCCAGGGCTCTCACGCACAGAAAGGCTTAATTCCAACCGGAACAGTCAGTAAGCCGCTTTAGTCAGGAAAAACAAGTCACTCTCAAGAACTGACTGAGAAACCTTACGGTTCCTCAGGGTTCGGTGTCCGTGAAACGGGGGTGTGTTTAAAAACAACCACGACGGCTGTCCGAGCCGGAGGCGGTCGGTCACCGTCGCCAAGGACGCGAGAGACGGCGTTTTTCGGGGCAAACGGAGCTACTACGCCCGGGTGGCCCGAGTCTGTCTCATGAACCCCAGGGGGCGTCCCTTTCAGGAACTGAGGCCCTCGCGCCGCCCTGGGCGCGCGGAAGGGACGACACTGAGGCTCAGGGAGGCGGAGAGTGGGGCCGCCAGGACCCTGCGGATGAGCCGGGCCGCCCAGCCGCGAAGGGCGGCGGCGACCCGCGTGAGCCTGGCCCACCGCGCGCTGGGCGCCCCAGTCAGCAGTTCCTAGGTTCCCCGAAGGGTGGGGCCGGGCGCGCTGAGCCCCCAGCCAGGCGCAGCCTCGGAAGCAGAACTTGGGAGCCACCGCGGGAAAAAAAACCCAAAACCAAAACCAAAACCCTTCGACGGGCCAACACCCACCCCCCGCCCCGCAGAGACACCTCGAATCCGGATTCTCTCGNGGCGCAGCCTCGGAAGCAGAACTTGGGAGCCACCGCGGGAAAAAAAACCCAAAACCAAAACCAAAACCCTTCGACGGGCCAACACCCACCCCCCGCCCCGCAGAGACACCTCGAATCCGGATTCTCCCGGCGGAAAAGATCTTCGGCCATGGCACCGCCCCCGCTACTTCCGCTGCGGGCCCGGAAGTCCCTCCTCGGCGCCGGAAGTTCCGCCGTCGGGTCTCCTCGGAGTCGTCCGCCGCCCAGACGGGCAGGCCCGAGCTCGTTTCCGGCCTGCGCGGGTGGGCGCCGGCTCGGCTCCCCGCGCGCCCCCGAGCGCTGTCCCGGGAGCGCGGCTCCCCCGGACGCCGGCGCCGGCGGCTCGGGCCGCGGCCGCGCCAGGAGGGCCCCCGTGCGGGCGCGAGGCCCGTGCGGGGCCATGAACGGGACGGCCAACCCGCTGCTGGACCGCGAGGAGCACTGCCTGCGGCTCGGGGAGAGCTTCGAGAAGCGGCCGCGGGCCTCCTTCCACACCATCCGCTGTGAGTGCGCCCCCCGGTCGCCCTCGGCCCCGCAGAAGGCCGGGGGGCCTTGCCGGCCCTCCCTGCCTCGGGGGACCTCGGGGTTTTCCTTTGGTTTTTTCCCAGCTCCCTCTTCTCAGACCAGACCCTTTTCTCAGCTCCCAGGATTTCTCCGCCTTGCGCTACCAAATGCTTCTTCCGAAGGTCACTGGACCCTCTCGCGTCCCGAACCTCCACGTCCCCCTGTTACTACCGAAGGGCTGCGACCCCACATCCGTTTCCAGCTTCTTTGTATTCCAGCCTCCCCCTCCGCCTCGATCCACACCCCGATCCCCGCTGGGAATCTCCGCGCTTCAGGAGCTCTTCTCGTTTCCTCTGCGTTGGCCTCCACTCCCTCCTGTTCCATTCCCTTCCGGTCTTCTTTCCTTTTCTTTCCTTGCCCCCTTTGGTTCTGGCCTCCGCGACGCCCGGCTGCAGCCCCAGAGCCCGCAGCTCTGCGCCCCGTCCGTCTTCTTTTCCTCCATATATCTGTGCCAGCTTGTCTCGCGCTTGGATGTCTTTTTGAGGTCACCAGACTACCCCTCACTTTTTCTTTTTCTTTTTCTTTTTTCTTTAGCCATGGACTTTATTGTTTGAATATTTGCAATTATTATTCTATACACAAACATTAATTTCTTACAAAACTCTGTATTCCATATTGCTAGGTCACTTCACTGTTCATTTTATGTCACATTTCTATCAAGAACAATTTCCCCAAATCACAATCTGCTTGATTGTGTGGTGTTGTTCCGTTGCTAAGTTGTGTACGACTCTGCGATGCCATAGACTAGCCCACCATGCTCATCTGTCCATGAGATTTTCCAGGCAAGAATACTGGAGTGGGTTGCCATTTCCTTCTCCATACCCCTCACTTTTTCTCCAGACCCAGTCCCTTGTGGGTGGAAAGTAAAATTAAGATTGGAGAGCCAGGAATAAGTTAGAGTTTGATCTATGTTTGGAAGCAAAAGCCAGCAGGCATAAGGAATGTGCAAATAGTCATTATGCTAGACCTCTTTTTTTCTCCTTGATTACAGACTCTGTTGAGGGAGGGCCTTTCCACTGTGTATCCTGGGTGAAGAATTGGCTGCCAGAGCATCCCACTATGATTCACAGACTCCTGGTTTCGCATCCTGGTAGCCCCAGTACTGGTTAAGACTTGTTTTTGTCTGAGGAGTTCTTAGATGTGACTCAACACCTTGAAACAGGGTGTAGTAGATGATGAACTTCTGTCTTCCTGTGGTCACTTGCCAGGCCATTACTCTGCTTCCTGCTGACAGCAGATCAGCCCTCTGAGGGGTTGGGTTTGGGGAATGTGAGAAGAGCAGCATCATTTCCTGAGCAGTTTACTAAGTTGATGTTGTAGCAGAATGAAGGGCAACGTGCACTTTAAATAAGACACTTGACAGAAGTACCTGGCCTGCAGTCTGAGACAGGTTTGTGTCAAAAGGCAGTAAGATGGCTGTTCACGCTGTGCCTTAACTGCAATTCAGAAACATGGGCAGGATTAACCTTTGGAAATACAGTGCAACCTTCTGCTCCAGATATCTATAGGAATATTCTTATTAAAGCTATGGAACTTGAGTGTGGCAAATCCTAACTTTGACAGTTCTTATCAAAATGCTGTGACCTTTCGTGTTTCATATTGTGTTTTATAATCACAAGGTTTTAAAAACATACTCTTGCTTTTCATCCTTATAATAACCCTAATAAAACACCTCATTGTGGGTAATAAGGCATGAATTTACATCTGTCACTTAGGGGAAGGGAGTATCTGCTTCACGAAAAGTTATATAAATTCTAGCCTTTTTCCTTCAAAATTATCCAGTGGGGATAAGAGGAAAAGTATATGGAGGTATAGACGAAATAATATTGTCCCAGAACTGGTAATGAAGCTGGGTGATGGCATGCCGGGCTCATTATTATTATTCTCTTTGCTGTTGTATATGAGAAGTTTTCCACAGTGAGATAACATTTTAAGAAAATCTGAGTGTTTTGTAACCTGGTGGATAAATGCTTTTATTCTTTCCCTTTAGATGACTTTAAGCCGGCGTCTATAGACACTTCCTGTGAAGGAGAGCTTCAGGTCGGCAAAGGAGATGAAGTCACAATTACACTGCCACATATCCCTGTAGGTTTTATTACATCGTCGTTGTTGTTGTTGTTTAATGTGGAATCACAGTGAATCCTCCTGCTGTTATTGCAATTTGATTTCCTCCTTTTTAAAAACTTCTAGATTTCTGAAGTGCCAGCATAAGGAGAAAAGGAACTGTGGGGGTCAGATGGGATGGAATCCATGCTTCCCAGGCTCCTGAGTAAAAAAAAAAAAAATTCTTTGTCGTTTTTCCCAAACTCCCTTTCCTCATTTGTTTCTAAGAAGGCAAGGTGGAACCTGGCTCCTCCTTTAGACATATGTAGCTTCCCCCAACAGCTGCAGAGAAAGAGGCCCAAGTGCCCTATGGGTATAAAACAGCAACGGGGTTTAGGGGTATGGAGAGGCAGGGGCGGGATCAGCGTGGTTCATGAATCTGACAGGGGGTGATGTGCAGGCTGGCGGTTTCAGGCAGGGCCTACGTTCAGAGCCGCAGGCTAAAAGCTGAGTGGAGAACCCTCGCAGAGAGACACTGCTGAAGTCTCACCAAGGCACCACTCTGATCGCAAGGATCAGACAGAATAGTCTTAATGAACACGTGCATGTCCCAGGCCTGTCCTGGAACATGATAAGTTCTTGGTAACTAGTGAGAGAATGAAAAGGCTCTGGACAGAGCGCCTTGGAAAGCGTTGTGCTGACAAAAAACTGTCTGCCAGTTCAAACAGCTGTCTCATTAGTTGTTGCCTTTGGCAGGTTACATCATCTCCCTTTGGACCTTAGTTTCCCAAATGTAAAATAAAGAGGTTAGATAAATGATCCCTAAGGTCCCTTCCAGCTCTTAACTT
>SJYV01009011.1:1547110-1608133 GCA_006410875.1 Neotragus pygmaeus | reverse complement strand
AACAATTTCCCCAAATCACAATCTGCTTGATTGTGTGGTGTTGTTCCGTTGCTAAGTTGTGTACGACTCTGCGATGCCATAGACTAGCCCACCATGCTCATCTGTCCATGAGATTTTCCAGGCAAGAATACTGGAGTGGGTTGCCATTTCCTTCTCCATACCCCTCACTTTTTCTCCAGACCCAGTCCCTTGTGGGTGGAAAGTAAAATTAAGATTGGAGAGCCAGGAATAAGTTAGAGTTTGATCTATGTTTGGAAGCAAAAGCCAGCAGGCATAAGGAATGTGCAAATAGTCATTATGCTAGACCTCTTTTTTTCTCCTTGATTACAGACTCTGTTGAGGGAGGGCCTTTCCACTGTGTATCCTGGGTGAAGAATTGGCTGCCAGAGCATCCCACTATGATTCACAGACTCCTGGTTTCGCATCCTGGTAGCCCCAGTACTGGTTAAGACTTGTTTTTGTCTGAGGAGTTCTTAGATGTGACTCAACACCTTGAAACAGGGTGTAGTAGATGATGAACTTCTGTCTTCCTGTGGTCACTTGCCAGGCCATTACTCTGCTTCCTGCTGACAGCAGATCAGCCCTCTGAGGGGTTGGGTTTGGGGAATGTGAGAAGAGCAGCATCATTTCCTGAGCAGTTTACTAAGTTGATGTTGTAGCAGAATGAAGGGCAACGTGCACTTTAAATAAGACACTTGACAGAAGTACCTGGCCTGCAGTCTGAGACAGGTTTGTGTCAAAAGGCAGTAAGATGGCTGTTCACGCTGTGCCTTAACTGCAATTCAGAAACATGGGCAGGATTAACCTTTGGAAATACAGTGCAACCTTCTGCTCCAGATATCTATAGGAATATTCTTATTAAAGCTATGGAACTTGAGTGTGGCAAATCCTAACTTTGACAGTTCTTATCAAAATGCTGTGACCTTTCGTGTTTCATATTGTGTTTTATAATCACAAGGTTTTAAAAACATACTCTTGCTTTTCATCCTTATAATAACCCTAATAAAACACCTCATTGTGGGTAATAAGGCATGAATTTACATCTGTCACTTAGGGGAAGGGAGTATCTGCTTCACGAAAAGTTATATAAATTCTAGCCTTTTTCCTTCAAAATTATCCAGTGGGGATAAGAGGAAAAGTATATGGAGGTATAGACGAAATAATATTGTCCCAGAACTGGTAATGAAGCTGGGTGATGGCATGCCGGGCTCATTATTATTATTCTCTTTGCTGTTGTATATGAGAAGTTTTCCACAGTGAGATAACATTTTAAGAAAATCTGAGTGTTTTGTAACCTGGTGGATAAATGCTTTTATTCTTTCCCTTTAGATGACTTTAAGCCGGCGTCTATAGACACTTCCTGTGAAGGAGAGCTTCAGGTCGGCAAAGGAGATGAAGTCACAATTACACTGCCACATATCCCTGTAGGTTTTATTACATCGTCGTTGTTGTTGTTGTTTAATGTGGAATCACAGTGAATCCTCCTGCTGTTATTGCAATTTGATTTCCTCCTTTTTAAAAACTTCTAGATTTCTGAAGTGCCAGCATAAGGAGAAAAGGAACTGTGGGGGTCAGATGGGATGGAATCCATGCTTCCCAGGCTCCTGAGTAAAAAAAAAAAAATTCTTTGTCGTTTTTCCCAAACTCCCTTTCCTCATTTGTTTCTAAGAAGGCAAGGTGGAACCTGGCTCCTCCTTTAGACATATGTAGCTTCCCCCAACAGCTGCAGAGAAAGAGGCCCAAGTGCCCTATGGGTATAAAACAGCAACGGGGTTTAGGGGTATGGAGAGGCAGGGGCGGGATCAGCGTGGTTCATGAATCTGACAGGGGGTGATGTGCAGGCTGGCGGTTTCAGGCAGGGCCTACGTTCAGAGCCGCAGGCTAAAAGCTGAGTGGAGAACCCTCGCAGAGAGACACTGCTGAAGTCTCACCAAGGCACCACTCTGATCGCAAGGATCAGACAGAATAGTCTTAATGAACACGTGCATGTCCCAGGCCTGTCCTGGAACATGATAAGTTCTTGGTAACTAGTGAGAGAATGAAAAGGCTCTGGACAGAGCGCCTTGGAAAGCGTTGTGCTGACAAAAAACTGTCTGCCAGTTCAAACAGCTGTCTCATTAGTTGTTGCCTTTGGCAGGTTACATNGGGGCGGGGGGCGGGAGCGGGTGGCATGTGTGCTTACCTGGCTGAGATTGAGAGGCTGTTGCTGCTGGAAGTGTGGTCCTGGCCGCTGTTGCCGGTAGGCAATCGCTCCAGATGAGCTCCCTGAAGAGTGACCGCTGGTGGAGGTCACGTTGCTGGAGGACTTGGACTTGAAGGAGGATGAGTGGTGACTGGTGTTGACTGTGTTGGGAGGAGGAAAAGGGCACTGGTCAGTCACAGGTCCTTGGCTGCCTGAAGACCCTGCCCTAGGGGGACAACAGTAGTCTTCCGAGGACACAGTCCTGAGACTGGATGATCCCCCATCAGCCGCATCGCCCCCAGACTCAGTGATGATATTGACTCTGGACTGACACCTGGGCTGCACCTTGTTCCACTGGTTGGGAGCAAACCCTGATGGACTTTAGAATTACTATCTGGTGACACTGAAAAGCCTTAAGGGTTGTCTAAGAGGCGAAAGGAGTGCCCTCTGAGGTTCCTTGTGTTCCAGCCAGGGGTGCAGTGGGGGGCCACCTGCCAAGATGCAAAGACGCAATGACAGATGTAGCAGGGTACAGAAAACTGAGTCTCAAAAAAGGGACTGTGGTCTCTCAGACAGTAAGGAGACCAAGCCAGTCAATCTTAAAGGAAGTCAACCCTGAATACTCATTGGAAGGACTGATGCTGATTGGATGCTGAAGCTCCAATACTTTGATCAACTTATGTGAAGAGCCGACTCACTGGAAAAGACTCTGATGCGGGAAGGATTGAGGGAAAAAGGAGAAGAGGGCAACAGAGGATGAAATGGTTGGATGGCATCACTGACTCAATGGGCAAGAGCTTGAGCGAACTCTAGGAGATAGTGAAGGACAAGGAAGCCTGGAGTGCTGCAGTCCTTGGGGTCATGAAAAGTCGGACACAACTTAGCAACTGAACAGGAAACAATATATCCAGAGGTGGGGGGAACAACCGGAATAAAATGAAGAGGGGGAGGCGGTTTATATTAAAGAAACCACTTCAGTCTTTGGTGCCAAGTGACCTGTGAAATTCCCAGCAGAGTGGGACTTGTGTCTCCAGGGGGCAAAGTCAGAGAACCACATGCACGGGCACAGGACATACAGAACTGAGAGTGACCGCTCGCCTACCTCTCAGTGTCTTTCCTGACATCAGGTATTCCTGTCCTGAAGCTTTGTCTAGATGAAGAGGAAGTGATCTACAGTGAATGCCAAGAGGCCTTCAGCACAGGGAGTTCGGACACTTGCCAAAACCTGGTGTCCTCTGCAGACTCCCCGACTCTAAAACCATCCACGTTTGAAGGAGCCTCCTTGAGTAGGGACTTTAAGAGGAGACCCCAGTAAAAGGAGAAGCGGCAGGACGAACCCAGGACCTCAAAAGGCAGGGCTGTTTCTCGTGCTGTCAGTTGTGAGAATTTGGAAGATTTATTGGGGATGAGCATCTTTGGGAAACACAAAAGCCTAATATGGTCTCAATCAGGCACCCTGGGACTGTGAGTGTAAAAAGAGCACATCTGGTCATTGCCAGGTGGAGCTAGTGGTAAAGAATCCGCATGTGAATGCAGGAGATACAAAAGATGCGGGTTCGATTCTTGGGTCTGGAAGATGCCCTGGAGGAGGGCATGGCAACCCACTCTTGCCTGGAGAATCCCATGGACAGGGAAGCCTGGCTTGCTGCGATCCACAGGATCGCAAAGAACCAGATACAACTGAGTGACTCAACATACTCCGCGCTCTGGCTGTTCTAGGGGGTAGGGATGCTAACTACTAATGAAGCACACTTGACATAACTGGGTTGGATCAATTCTATTACAAGTCCCAGGGTGATGAGATCAAAGTCATGATGAGGAGATGCCTGAGGCTGGCGCCGGCAAGAGAGAATGCTGATTTAACTGTTGATGGAGACAAAGCTGGAGAGTGAAGGCAAATCAGGAACCTGGGAGCAGGAGACTGGGGAGCACTGAGGGTGAGAGGAGCCTCCTACCTGGAGGCAACAGCCACTCCCCCAACCCCCTGCCCCAGTAGAAGGAGAGCTACCTCGCTGGGAAGGGGCAGGTCCTAGCAGGGACCCCAAATTCAATTTTGCATTGGTGCCCAGTGGCCCTCCCATCCTACCCACTGAAGCGTGAGATGCCCAGGAATTTGTATTCTTCACAAGCTTCCAGGAGAGCAGGAGCCAGCCTGGCCCTGGTGGACACAGCTGACCTGCGTCATGGAATCAGGGTCTGTGCTCAAACCAAACTTGGTTAGACTCTCAAAGGCCCCCCAAAACCTGGGGGTGGGGATGGAGGGAGGGGTTCAGGGGACCCACTGTAGGGTGAAGGACGGAAAGCTGCAGATGTTGGCTATCAGGACAACTTCAGTCTCCATCCCGCAGCCATGCGGCTACTGTGCTGGTGGCTCAGCTCCCCCCTGACCTGCAGATCACCAGCTGTGCAGGCTGCCTGGGCCCAGCTGGGGCCGGCACCTCTCTGCTCCTGTGTCAACACTCTGGGCACTTTGTGGTAATTATACTTGAGGGAGAAACTCTTAAGTGCAAGGGACCCATAGCTTGAGCCTGTAAGTGAAGAGGTTCGAGAGCCTCAGATGAAATGGATGTGACAGGGCGAGCCCACCATCATCACAGGGACAGGGGTGGGGGCTGGGTCAGAGCTTGTCCAGTTACCAGAGCAGGGGACCCCGGAATCAGGGGAGAGGGTCTTGAAAGGGACCAAGAGACTAAAATAGGTATTTCCTCCTGTGAAGAGAAGTGAAGTGACCTCGGAGTGGAGAAGGCAAGTGCTGAAGGTCAAGTTCTTGGGGCATATTTTGGAGCTGGAAGGATGTACAGAGCTCTCTGCCTAAGCCTTGTTGTTCAGTCCCTAAGTCGTGTCCGACTCTTTGTGACCCCATGGACTGCAGCACGCCAGGCTCCCCTGTTCTTCACCATCTCCTGGAGTTTGCGCAAACTCGTGTCCGTTGAGTCAGAGATGCCATCCAACCATCTCATTCTCTGTTGTCCCCTTCTCTTGCCCTCCATCTTTCCTAGCTGCTCTCAAAGATCTGCTGCTCGGGAACAGGCCTGGGTTCACGGGTAGCCCCTGGTGGCCCTGTCTGCACAAGGTAGGTGGCAGAGTACTTCAGATCCCGGGTGAGCCCTGGAGGGCCAGCCGCATGGCCGTGGTGGAGTTAACCTCTCTGTGCATCTATTTTCCTATGTGGAAAACTGGGAAAGTAATGGAAACTACGTTAGGGTCGTTGTGAGGATTACCTGAGTTAAAGGACGCAGAATGCTTAGTATCTGGCACGTGTTAGGCTCTTAATGGTGTTAGCTATGGTTGCTGTCTTTATTATTATTGAGCCCTGTTCCTTGGCTAAGGCTGATGCTCAAGGAACAGATGTCTGCCCCAACTTGGGACCATCAAGTCCTGTCTCCTGGGACAGGGAAACAAGGAGCCTGGGGGTCACTGGGTCAGGGTGATGCAGTGCCCAGAAAGCAGGTGTCGGGCCTCCAGTGGCTCAGATCAAGGAGTTCTGTCCCATCCAGGACTTAGTGGTTGACCTTGCCCCCAGTCCTGCATTTTCCTTATGAAAGGGCAGAGTTCGTTCTGCTGCCTTCCAGAAGAACCTTAACTACCCCAAGAGACCTGAGGAGGCTACATGAGACAATCTCAGCGATCCTTTCTGAACTGGGACTCAGAGAGAGAAAAAGGACCGAAACACGAATGAAAGAAAATGGACTATTGGCTGCATGGCCTCTGTCTTGATTTGAGAGGGCTCAGGGAACCCCGGGATCCCCGCAAAGGTGGCGGTTCACACTTTGGCCATAAAGGGGCCGAGGAAAGCTGCTCTCCTGATTCTTCTGAGCTGAGCTAGGAGGGTTGTGCCGCTAATGGTGGGTGTCAGTGTTGAGAGACACCACAGGCTGGTGGGCCGACAGGGACCAGAATGACGCTCCTTCCTGCCTCCTGCTGTCACTAGGAAGGCAGGTCCTCACAGGAGAACATACATCTCTCTTTACATCAGGAAATCACACCACGGACTTCCCCAGAGACGCAGCATGAGGTGCTTTAGAACCAGCAGCCTTTCTGAGAATTCTGAGAATAACTTCCTTTTTGTTTTTGGTCCAAAGTATCCCTGAGAGATTCTCATCCCTTCAGCTCTAACAGTCTTTGTGGAAATGTAGTGGAAAACTGCCGCGGGCAGCCCACAGCGTGACAGCTGATGGTGGAAACGGGCAACGGAATATGAAAGGGGTGACCATTGGGCTCCTCAAAGCTGCCTCCGTCCACCTTGCTGTTGTTCTGGGTCCTGACGGAAAACCTCTGTGTTAGGCGGGGCAAAGCTGGCCTTCGGTTTCCTTACCTGTCTCACCTAGGGGTTGGACCAACTTATCTTAAAGTTTCAGAACTCCCAATTTTGCCAGCACCAAGACTGACAAAGCTCTGAGCTGGAAGATGCCTAACCTGTGATGATGTCGCCACTCTCTCATGCATCCTCCGCTGTGTATAAAAGGCCAAGGGAATTTCAGCATCCGTTACTCACCACCCCGCCTCCACCCCCATCCCCTGCCTTTATGAATTCCCAGAGGACCTGGGTAAGGTCTGTTCTGAGCCAATTCTTACAGACCACTGTCCTGAATTGTAAAGGGGCCATTACTGCTACGGAGTTCCTTTGAGAGGTCCTGGAACACGGGCATTCTCAATTTACAACACTCATCATCTCATTCTGTAGATCGACAATCTCTGATTGGAAATCCCTGAGGTCAGACACTTTTGAAATCAAGACTTTCAGATTTTAGAAGGGAATTTGATACATATTCAACACTTTAGGTTACCCCCAAAGGAGCCTTGGGCACTAACCACATAATGAAAAGAATTGAATATTTCTGCTATAAAATATGGGGACATTTCACTAAGTGGCACAGATATGACTATGATACAAATAGGAATATGACAAAGGGACTTGCAAACAGCCACTGGTTAGTTCAGGTCTGGTTTTACCAGTTGAGTTTGCTGTGAACTTAAAATCTNTGAATATTTCTGCTATAAAATATGGGGACATTTCACTAAGTGGCACAGATATGACTATGATACAAATAGGAATATGACAAAGGGACTTGCAAACAGCCTCTGGTTAGTTCAGGTCTGGTTTTACCAGTTGAGTTTGCTGTGAACTTAAAATCTGGTTTTCAGAGCTTTTTGGATTTTGGGTTACAGATGAAAAAGAATATGTCATTCTCTTCTTGCTGGTCTTAAGGTTTTCAACAACATAGTCTCGACACCTTAACTGTTAATCAAGCAAGAGAGCGCCTCACTCCAAGATGTGTGCATTTAAGGCTGTAATCTTTATAAATGGGCTACATGCAGGTGATCTGAGGACTTAAGGGTGCGAGGTAAGGAGAGGCTTGAGGGGTCAATGCCCAGATTCTTAACTTTCAGATGTGTCTTTTCCTAAATGGGTGCACTGGCCCCAGGACCCCCTGGCTCCCTTACCCGCCTTCTCTCCCGCATTCACCCCTCTTACCACAGAAAGGCTCCCTTCTTACTCTCCTGAATGTCTGCACTGCCGCCAGGTGTGAGAAGCCTAAGGGGTGCCCTGAGAACGGTCCCTTGAGAGCAAAGAAAGCCACCCTCGGTAGGAAACACTGAGGGCTGACCAGGCTTGTTCCCACTCGGGCGACAAACTCTTTGCAAACTCCCCACCCACCCATCCATCCATCCACCCACCCATCCACCCATCCATCCATGAGNAACGGTCCCTTGAGAGCAAAGAAAGCCACCCTCGGTAGGAAACACTGAGGGCTGACCAGGCTTGTTCCCACTCGGGCGACAAACTCTTTGCAAACTCCCCACCCACCCATCCATCCATCCACCCACCCATCCACCCATCCATCCATGAGATGCAGTTTAGAAATGAGGCGGCCATCATCATAGGGAGGACTTTTTGTGACAGATATGAGGTCCTCTCTGGCCACCTGGGCTGACAACAAGGAATCTTCTCAAACAGGATGCTTGGTGAAGATCTACTAACCACCCACTCCCCGACCCAGGGCTTATTAAGTGCTCCTGTAACAAGATTTCGAGCTGCAGGAAGCAGAAAACCAGCCTCCAGAGAGATGCTCCTGGCAGCTCCGCCCCCGAAGTACCTGGCCCCAGGCTGTCACTCTCCACCAGCCCCTCGCTGGCCTGGGTCTTCAGGGGGGGCACAATGATGGTCCGGGGGTTCCCCGTGCAGTGCGGCTCCAGGCTCCCCTTGGTGTCGAAGGTGGTGGCGGCGTGCCCGGCGCGGTGCTGCACAGAGTAGGGGCTGGTGTTGCTGGAGGAGTCGGAGTAGGGAGAGTCGTGGACCGTGACACAGCTGATGACGTTTTTTCTCTGCTTGGAGACAGTGCTGGAGACGCAAAGGGAGAAACCAGGACCGTGAGAGGCTGTGCGGTGAGACACCTGACCCGCCAGGCAGAGCCACACTTGCTGCGGGCAGGGGCAGGCAGAGCAGGAGAGAGGGTAGGAATGTGGCTTTTGCTCTTGAGAACCCCGATGGGGAAACCCAGGGATCACCAGTCTCACCGGCGGGGGTGGGGGTGGGAATCCCTCAGAAGAAATGGAGTAGCCATCATGGTCAACAAAAGAGTCCAAAATGCAGTACTTGGATGCAGTCTCAAAAATGANGAGTAGGGGCTGGTGTTGCTGGAGGAGTCGGAGTAGGGAGAGTCGTGGACCGTGACACAGCTGATGACGTTTTTTCTCTGCTTGGAGACAGTGCTGGAGACGCAAAGGGAGAAACCAGGACCGTGAGAGGCTGTGCGGTGAGACACCTGACCCGCCAGGCAGAGCCACACTTGCTGCGGGCAGGGGCAGGCAGAGCAGGAGAGAGGGTAGGAATGTGGCTTTTGCTCTTGAGAACCCCGATGGGGAAACCCAGGGATCACCAGTCTCACCGGCGGGGGTGGGGGTGGGGATGACATGAGGACAAGAGAAGGGGATGGAGTGGGGCCCACGGAAGCTTCTGGAAATGGAGGGAACCTTCCAGGCAGGCCTGGGCTCTCCCCCATGCAGCAGGGCTCAGCAGACCTGCGGGGGAAGCACTGGCAGCCCAGAGCTGTGTGGCAGCTGTCCACTAAAAAAACAGGCACAACTTATAGATTGAGAGTTATCTTTTGTTTGGTGGGAATTCCTAGTCCTTTGGACCGCTTGGAGATCAAACCAGTCAATCCTAAAGGAAATCAACCCTGAATATTTACTGGAAGGACTGATGCTGACATCAGGAGCTGAAGCTCCAATCCTTTGGCCACCTGATGTGAAGAGCCATCTCACTGGAAAAGACCCTGATGCTGGGAAAGATGAAGGGCAAGAGAAGGGGATAGTAGAGATGAGATGGTTGGCTGGCATCACTGACTCAATGGACATGAGTTTGAGCAAACTCTGGGAGATAGTGAAGGACAGGGAAGCNGCCACCTGATGTGAAGAGCCATCTCACTGGAAAAGACCCTGATGCTGGGAAAGATTAAGGGCAAGAGAAGGGGATAGTAGAGATGAGATGGTTGGCTGGCATCACTGACTCAATGGACATGAGTTTGAGCAAACTCTGGGAGATAGTGAAGGACAGGGAAGCCTGGCGTGCAGCAGTCCATGGGGTTGCAGAGTCAGACACAAATGAGTGACTATATAACAACCTAGGACTTGGGAGTCCGAGAGACAGCATCTCAAGTGATCCTGAGATAGCTGTTCCGAGGAGGGAGGGGGAGGAATCAGGTTATATAGAAGTTTGTAGCAAGGGGCAAGTAGTCCGAACATCAAAAGATTATTGTTAATTAAGGAAAAATAGCTAGATTGTGACATCCCTGTTTACTATGGCAGGAAATACTCCATTTGACATTACATTTGGAGGCCTGAAATTGCTGATGGCTGTGACACTCTTGTTTACTGATAAGGCAGGAGATATTCCAATTCACACAGCGCCCTCTGAGCCACCAGGGAAGGACAGAAAAGCACACGGAGCACCCAGCCAGACCCTGGCAACCCGAGGCCGTGGTGTGGAAGAAAAACACCCCTGGGAAGGAACAGCAGAAGCTTTATTAGGCGTGGGGCCTGGGAGACCCCACCGATTTAGGCAAGAGAGGATAAGACATCCAAGAGGGGCTGGGATGCAGTGAGAGGGATGGGAAAGTGAGGTGTGACCCTGTTAATCCCGCACACAGCTGAGGAATCGGAGCTGGACCCCACAGCCTCAGCCACCTCTCCGCTCTGAACGGGAGGAGTGATGGCTTTGCCGTGCAGGCCACCCAAGACCCCCAGGTCCCCATCTCAGGGAAATCCCGACCCTCCTACAGCTTCTCCACTGCCAGGCCGAGGGTGGGGTGGCGGTAAAAGATGCCTGTGAGGGCGCTGCTCTGAACCCTGGTCTTCGTTCCAGAACCGAGACCTCATACACTGATGGGGAGGAATGCACTGCCTGGCTCTGGGCCAGCACGTTTCTTTCTTCCTGAGATACTTGTGTTTGTCACTTTGGGAACCAACTCTGTCTGCCTCCCAGCTCAGTGAGAGGCTGGTGGGATGACAGATACGGAATTGCTTGCTTATTGTGAAAGGTGTAAAAATGGATCACATCTATTTTTGTATATTGATCGTCTATTTTTAAGAAATATCGATTGCCTAAGTAAGATGATCAGTGTCCAACCACTTGGCTAAGAAGCCGGTATTTATAGAGCGCCTAATGGAGCCACAGTCCTGCCACCTCCCAACCCAGGTGTCTCGCCCAAGGTCACACAGCCAGTGACAGCCAGATTCCCAGATTGACCTCTGCCCCACCCCTGAGGGCAGTGGAGAAATGAGAAACTGGAGCCCCGGGAGGCCTGGTGCCTTGCTCCCCAAAGCCTGCACTGCTGACATCTGGGCTGGATAATTCCTCCTGGGGCTGTACCTTTTGTCCCCTGGATCAGGGTGGAAGGGCCCCTCTCTGCGTCTGTGGGTAAGGACACAGGCCCAGGAGACAGATGTCTAACTTCAGCAAGTGCTGGTGGCCTTGGGTGACTGTTCAACCTCCAAGCGATTCAATCTCCTTACCAGTAAGATGTAGATAATAATGGTACCTACATCACAGGCTTGTTTTGAGATTCAAATGAGAAAATACAAAGTATTTTGAATGGTACACAACACAGAGTAAGTATTCTAAGAAAACTAGCTTCTATTATTAGTGTTACCTCATTTAACATGTGAAAACAGGTTTGCAGGCAAAAAATATCTCTAGGCAATATGAGTTCTCTGAAGGTAACAGACTTGCTGGAAAAGTTTCCAGTCTAGGAATAAACCAGAAGACTGATAGGAAAGAAGTTAAAACTCATCAGTTAGAATCCTTGGCGATCTATGCTAGGTGCTACAGGGAATTTCTGTATAAAGAAATATAATATGTGTCTCTGCCCTAGGAGACGATTAAAATCTCAGTGAAGGATTGTATAAAAACATGACAAGTTACACGCTAAAAGTTTTAAAATAATCAGTTAAAGAGAAAGGATGTCATAAAGGCTTCCATGATGAACTGTCAAGTGAGCTGTGCAGATGATAATTAAGAACTCAGAAGAAGGCAAGGAATGAAATGATTGCAATACTTGTAGTTCTTCATTCTAACTGATAAAATGGCTATATCTTAATTAAGAAAAACTACATGCACGCATGCTCAGTCATGTCCGAATCTCCGACCCCAATGGACTGTAACCCACCAGGCTCCTCTGTCCATGGGATTATCCTGTCAAGAACATTGGAGTGGGTTGCCATTTCCTCCTGCAGGGGATAAACAACTACACTTTCTACTTATAACAGCTGAAATGCAAAAGGCCCACATGCTTGTTGCCCAAACAGTTTGAGGTAAACAGTCACTGTATGACCCAGTGATTCTGGTCTAAGTAAGTACAAAACGGAATTGAAAGCCAAAACAGACACCTGTATGCTAACGTTCACTGCTGTAGCAATCACCATAGCCAAAAGGTGGAAATAACCTCAGTGCCCATCAGCTGATCAACAGAACAGTATTCTGCCATAAAAATGAATAAAGTTCTGATACATGTTACAATATGGATGAATCTTGAAAATGTTACGCTAAGTGAAATAAGCTGGACACAAAAGGACAGATATTGTGTGATTCCACTTATACGAGATTCCTAGAATAGGCAAATTCATAGAGACAGAATGTAAATTAGAGGTTGGGTACCAGGGGCTGGGGGGTGGGGAGAGGAGTTTGGGGAGTTGCTGCTTAATGTTACCAAGTTTTTGCTTGAGGTGATGGAAAAGTTTTGGAATAGTGATGGCTGCACACAGTGAATGTATTTAGTGTCACTGAACTGTACCCTTAAAAATGGTTAAAGTGGCAAACTTTATTATATAGAGAGATGGGAATCCGAGACCACCTGACCTGCCTCTTGAGAAGCCTGTATGCAGGTCAGGAAGCAACAGTTAGAACTGGACATGGAACAACAGACTGGTTCCAAATACGAAAAGGAGTACCTCAAGGCTGTATATTGTCACCCTGCTTATTAAACTTATATGCAGAGTACATCATGAGAAATGCTNTGCCCCGCCCTTCACTCTCGTCACAGCCAGTGCCGCCTGATTAAATGACACACACACAGTGACTCATCTGGTCATCTCACTAAATGCAGAAACGTTCTGCTTGCAGGTGCAGAGACTCTGGGTGGTGGACCCCACGTGAAGGACAGAGGCTGGCTGTTGCCAAATGTGTCCTCAGAGCTGGCGCTCTAGGCCTGGCGTGGCTGTCCATGTTATTGGTGTGACCTTGGGCAGTGGCCTGGCTATACTGGGGTGACCCTGGATGTTCCTCCAGCTCTAACCTGCTATGAAATTGTTAGGGAGCGTGGCATTAAAGGAGCCATTTGTGGTCCCTTAAATATTTATTAAAGACATTTAAAAGAGGATTTGCTTTACTCCTTTTAGTAAGTGTATTTTTCACGGAGACCCAGACCAAGACGATCCCTGCTGACTACACATCCTCCTTAGGTTCTGAGTAGTTTATTAAATAGGGCTTCCGCAGTGGCTCAGACGGTAAAGAATCTGCCTCTAATGCAGGAGACGTGGGCTTGATCCCTGGGTCAGGAAGATCCACTGGAGAAGAAATGGCCACCCACTCCAATATTCTTGCCTGGAGAATTCCATGGACAGAAGGGCCTGGAAGGCTACATCATGGGGTCACAAAAAGTCAGACGCGACTGAGGGACTAACACACAAATAGAAAATGGGCAAATTAAATACACACACCCCACCCCACTAATTTTGGCCAAGCTGTAACCGAATTCAAGGTGGACATACTTGGAATTCTTTACTCAAGTTTAGAAATTGCAGAGAAGCTTCAGCTCAATACAACTAAGAATTTTCTGACAACTGGAATTATCTGAACATACAGTGGGCCGATTCGTGAACCAGTGAGCTTCCTGTCACCTGAGGATGGCTTTCTGGCAAGAGTCTTATAAAGCTGACAGCTGACCTAGATGACCCCTCAGAACTGAAAGTTGTCTTCCAATGGAAAGCTAACAGGTAGTGAGTCTGTCCACCAAAGGGGTAGAGGAATTCTGCGTGTCATTTTCTTGATATCTATCAGGAGTGTGGGATAAAACCTCTCTGAGCTCTTCAGAGATTCCTCCCTTTTTTCGGAGCTGGAAGTCCCCATGCCTGACGAGCAGACAGGTACAACACAGTCTGATGCTGATATACCTACGTTTTTGGGTTTACATGTGACAGGTTTGGAAGAGGTGAATTAATTTGATAGCTCTGTTTCTAATCTCTTCTATTGTTAGAATCTTTGTGCTCTACTTGATGTACTATGCAGATTAAAGAACAAAAGGGAAGCTGTTAAATGAGTCAATTTAAAAATGAGCACGCATTTGACATGATGACTACGGATTCTTTTAGCTCATACATGTCGATTCTGCTGGGATTCATCCCACGACAGTGTCTAATTATTATTGATAGCTTATCAATCCCATTATGAATTGGTTAATGGAAGTGAAACAGACAGTGACAAGAGCAGAATGAGAAATCCTTGCTTAAATGGCCTCGACAGAACATCACTTCTGAATAAAGAACAAAGCTGCCAGAGTTCACGACTGCATTGTGTTGTCATGGCAATAGATGATTTTCATCATTTTCAAGTGATGAAAAGAAACAAGGAGCTAAGAAGCAAAGAAATCAGCCCCAATGGAGAAAACATGGCTGGAGAATCGGACACAATTCTGCGACCCTTTCACTGTAGGACCCTACCTGGAATATGCTTCTGATTTCCATTTGCCGGTCGATTCCATCCTGCAAGACCAGAGTCAAAACTCATCTCCACCAATGAACTTTCCATGCCATCATTAACACTGTATGTGAAAACTGTTCTTCTATTATTGTGACATTGATTACTGAATATAGATAATGTTTACTGAATGCACAACTACTGTTCAAAGTCCTTTACATGTTTTATCCCCTTGAAACCTCACAGCCAGACTATGAGGTGGAGAAAATCATAACTTTCATTTTGAGAACAGGAAAATGTTGGGTGCTTTAGGTCACTTGGATGTTCAAGGTCACCTAGCTGGCTGGGGACGGAGCTGGGCTGGAACCAAGCGCTAGCATTCTTCTGCTCCTTTTACTTTTTGTGACTGAGTGTGGTCTTAGTTTATTTAAAACTTTTTATTTTACTGTGGTAAGAATATGCAACATGAAACCTACTTCTTAAAATTTTAAGTATACAGTATGGTACCAGTGACGCTGTATAGCAGATCTCTGAAGCTTGTTCATTCGACTGAGATTTATGCCTGTTGATTAGCGACTGCCCATGTCCCTCTATCCACGGCCCCCGACAACTGAGATTTAATTCTTTGATTCTGTGAATTAGACTATTTTAGATAGCTCACTTACAGGCTGCATGCTGCACATTTTCCTTCCTTTTAAGGCTGAACAGCATCCCACTGTATGCACAGGTCACATTTTTTTAATCCATTCATCTGATGGACACTTAGGTTGCTTCTACTTCTTGGCTACTGTGACTGAGGCTGCAGTCAACATGGGAGTGTAGGTATCTCTCTGAGGTTCTGATTTTAATTCTTTTGGATAAACACTCAGAAGTGGGACTGCTAGATCACATGGCAGTTCTATTTTTCACTTTTTGGTTGTGCCCCATAGAATGTGGGATCTTAGTTCTCTGACCGGGGATTGAGCCTGCACCTCCTGCACTGGAAGCATGGAGTCTTAACCACTGGACTACCTGAGAAGTCCCTGTTTTTAATTTTTTTGAGGAACCTCCATACTCTTTTCCATAGTAGCTGCACCAACTTATATTCCCACCAGCAGTGTACAAGACTTCCAATGTCTCCACTTTCTCCACCAACACTTATCAGCTTTTGTTTTTTTGGTAACAGCCATCCTGCCACGTGTGAGGTGATATCACACCATGGTTTTGCTTTGCATTTTCCTGATTATGAGTGAGGCTGAGCACTTTTCATATGGCTGCTGGTACATCTTCTTTTAAGTAAGCTCTGTCCAAGTCCTTAGCCCACTTTTAAATTCGGTTACTGTTTTTTTCTGTTGTGTTGTCCAGAGCCTGCACTCCTTCTTCATCATCAGCTACACAGCTCCTCCTATCCATGAGCACTGAGAATGTAAGGCAACTGAGAGTCCTCCTTCGGGTGGCCCCCTCCAGGGGCCGAGTCGGCAACAGTGGCATGGGGCGTGGGACTGTTCGCAGGGACAGCCGCCCAAGTGATGGAGATGACAGCTGCTGGCCCAGCCACCTGCACGGGGGTGTGAACTGTTCACTGTGCTGTTCCTACTCCCTTTCCACCCGACCAGAGAGAAATGGCCAACAGCCTTTAGCCCTTCACGTGAGTGGAGGGGCTGGGGTGCCAATGCCACCAGGCCAGCGTGCTCCTGCCGATGTATCACATGGCCTCCAATTTAAAGAAAGCTGAGCACCAAAGAATTGATGCTTTTGAACTGTGGTGTTGGAGAGGACTCTTGAGAGTCCTTTGGACAGGAAGGAGATCCAACCAGTCAATCCTAAAGGAAATCAGTCCTGAATATTCATTGGAAGGATTGATGCTGAAGCTGAAACTCCAATAGTTTGGCCACCTGATGTGAAGAACTGACTCATTGGAAAAGACCTTGATGCTGGGAAAGATTGAAGGCGGGAGGAGAAGGGGACTGCAGAGGATGAGATGGTTGGATGGCATCACTGACTTGATGGACATAAGTTTGAGTAAGCTCTGGGAGCTGGTGATAGACAAGGGAGGCCTGGTGTGCTGCAGTCCATGGGGTTGCAGAGTCAGACACCACTGAGTGACTGAGGACCAAAAAAAAAACCACCTCTATATTTTAAATTTGGTGTATACATTCCATTTGAGCTACATTATCCATATCCATATATATATATATATATATATATATGTATGTATGTATGTTTCTCAATATGGACTGTACCTTGCCAGGCTCCTCTGTCTATGGGATTCTCCAGGCAAGAATATTGGAGTGGGCTGCTATTTCCTTCTCCAGGCAGTCGATCTTTCCGACCCAGGGATCAAAACCCGCATCTCTTATATCTCCTGCACCAACAGGTGGGTTCTTTACCATTACTGCCACCTGGGAAGCCCCAAGATATGCATATACACATGTCACCATTATGATCACTTTCAACTTGACTACCTTCTGGAGAAATCTGAAATGGTATCTGGAAGAAGCCAGGGGTGGCCTGGTCCTCAGGCATCACGCGCAGTAGTTGGTGTTCACTCTGCCCCCGCCTTCTACATGCCTGCAGGCCTCTCCTGATCACGCTGGGTCCATCCCTGGGCACAGCTCTGCCCCGTGCTTTCCAAGCTGCTCCTGCCCTCCTCCCTCTGCCCTGTGGAAGGCAGGCAGGACAGCAGGTTGTCGCTACACGTCAGTAACGGCTTTGTAACACAGGGAAGTGGAGGACTGGTGGCTGGGGACAGTTGGGCGCAGTGTCCTCTCTTCAAAATGCAGTCTTTTCATAAAGTGCAGCCCTTAACCACTGGGATGTTCTGAATGAAGCCCAGGAAAGAGGAAGCCATGGGGCACTCTCCTCAAAACTCACATCTCCCGGGAAGAGTCAGGTGAGGGAAACTGGTTCATCGGATTTAACTTAACACCGCAAAGTAACAAGCCCTCCAAATGACACTGCGTGCCGGGTTCCTTTGCTTCTTTCCTCAAGCCTGGCTCTGATGCCACCAGCACAGCACGAAGTTGGCCTGAGTGGGTGTGTGCGCTTTGCCCCGTTAAGTGGATGTTAATTCCTCAGGCCGCCTTTTGCGCAGCAGCACATCAGCTTCCTGACTGTGACTTTTCTATAGTAACTTATCTGGATTTTGAATTTAGTGTCAAAAAGAACATTGTGGGGGGGGTGGTGTCACACTTTTGGGGGATAAACAGTTTCAGAATGACCCCTGTCTAAAATCCTGAGGGATAATGATGAATCAATCTCCTAGGGAAGTTCACATTTTGGTCAGATTAGCTGTAACACTCTGAGCATCGCTTGCAAAGTGATGCAGGATACAGTGGTGCCCTGATGACCTCGGTAAATGAACCCCGTCTACCAGAAATAGATAATTGAATGAGCAGATAAATGAATGAATAATGGAGACCAGGCAAAATGATTTCTAATGGATCAGCTGAAATGAGCCACTCTGGTCACACACTCTGGAAGCCTGTATGATGCAGCTTCATGGCCCCTAAAAGACAGCTTCAGCACAAAGCAAGGTTGGCAGAAAGGTCTGAATAATAAAACGGGCACCCATAAGCTTTCTCCAAGGAAATTTCAAGGGAGAAAAGATGGCTTATTCAGCATATGCAGAGAGTCAGCTGCTCCTGTCATCAAAATCATTTATGTGTATTTAAAGTAAGACTGGTTCTACTAATCCTGGGGAATCCAAAAAATATATCTATCTTTACACAAACAACTCTAGGCATGACCACAAAGCCCCCTCACCCAACATGGAAAAAGAGGAGGCCACTGGGTCTTGCCTGGCCTCCTTGCTTTCTATCTCGAAGAAAAGAGAACAGCTGAATTCTGCCCGGCCTGCTGCTAGAGCAGCTGCTCTCACCAATGCCCGGCCCGAGTCAGGGCTCAGTGAACATGCCCTGGACTCCCCACTGCCCTGGCCTGGTGCCCTGCACACAGCAGCTGAGACCATGGGTGTGGGGCACGGTTATGGTCAGAGGAGGCTGAGGACATAATTTATAATGTGCTGAATTAATGACTAAGGAGAAATACATAATTTTTGCCAGTAATTAAGATTGCCATTTCCTCAGTGTCATGGAACCTGAATCCCAATTCTGCTACTTGGAAACTTTGCCAGTCTGGGTCACTTACTTTCCTCAGACCTCAGTTTCCTCATCTATTAAATGGGACTACCAGCCTTGTGTCATCTCATCAAATGATGCAGAGACAGTGCAGGTGAAAACTCCTGGGGAATGTCTGTTACAACCCCCTTCCTGTCTGGTTCACTCGCCCCCAGCCTGCCCCTCACACCCTGGAGTCCTTCTTAAAGCAGGAGTTGTCGAGTGTCCATCTGCTCTGGCAGCTAACAGTGCCACATGCTGGGGGTTGGGAACGATAATTTTGCCTTGGCATTCCCCTGAAAATTCTAGACAATGTCACTTAGTCCTGGAGATTTACTGACATGCCCGTGCTTATGTGCTCAGTGGCTAACTCATGTCTGACTCTTTGTGACTCCATGGACTGTAGCCCACCAGGCTTTCCCAGCCAAGAACACTGGAGTGGGTTGCCATTTCCTCCTCTAGGGGATCTTCCTGGCCGAGGGATCGAACCTGCATCTCCCTCGTCTCCTGCATTGGCAGGTGGATTCTTTACCGCTGAGCCACCAAGGATTACTTGTCTTAGGTCGCCTCTAAAAGACACTGCCACGTGATCCCATGCTCACCATCCCCATGAGCATCACAGGAACCCCCAACCCCCCTCCCTCAACTCTCCAGAGGCTGTGTTGAGGCTGAGGGGAAGCCACCGGCATTTCAGGCAGGGTACAGGGCTAGTACTGGGGCTAAGCCACAAATAGGAAATGAGGTCAGAACACAGAAGAGCAGAATCAAGTTGCTCACAGCTGGGAGAAATTAGGTTTGGGAATGAGGACGGTCAGGGTCAAGGAGGGACGCATCCACGGTTCATACTGGAGCCCCGACAGGTAGAGAAGTTTCCAGTCTGAGGGCGACCAGGCGGCTCCCCAGTAGCCTGCACTGGGGGCATGTCCCGTCCTTGTTTTCCCAGAACTGATGTTTTCTTGGGAGCTCCTCAGCATCTCCTCGGAAAGCTGGCCATGCCCACCTAAGGGGAGTTTCCCCCCAAATCCCCCTTTCCATTCTGAATTCCCTTTCGTCCTGACCTCCCACATTCTCTTATCAGCGAACCCCACCTGTTCTTCATGCCCCTCTGCCCACCTAAGGCTCTGCCCACCTGTGAGGCTCTGCCCACCACTTATCCCACTGGAATTTGCAGCCTCACCTCCTCTACCCATTGTCTAAGCATATCTGGACCACTGACCTTGAAAAGCCCCCTATTTCCTCAAGCTATTCCCCCTTTGAATCCCTACAGTCCTCTGATAGTTTTTAGGGTCCTGGCAACCTGTTTTGTGTTACGAAGATCTGTACGTGTCTTATCTTGCTTATTACCCTGCAAACCTCCTGAGGACAGAGACTGTCTACCTTATTTATGCAGCACCTGTGGTTCCGAGCATAATATCTTACCAGTGGGGCCAATAAATATTTACCCTGTTAAATTTTACGATAGTCTGATTTCTAAGAATGAGTACTCATATTTCCCCCTATCTTTTTCCTCATTACAAAATGCAGTCACATTAATGTGGTCACATTACACGATGGTTTCTCTCTATATAAAATAGCTACTGGTTTCTGTTTTATCCTCCTCAGGCTCCAATACCCTCTCCTGCCTTCCTGGGTCCTCAAACTTTTCAAGGCAACAGTTATTTGACCTCTCTGGAAAACACTATTTACTCATTCTGTGAGTTTCCCATCACACCTGTGGACAGCTGACACCTTTCTCGGTTTCGCTCTGGCCTCAAACGGCAGCCTCCCATGTTTGACGGAATGTTTCTGGTGCATCTTGTCACCCTGGGCGGGCAGGCAGGCTGGCCCCCGCATCCTCCGTGTTAGGAATTTCCGGTACTCAGTAGCACACTGTCGTCACTCACTGTCTCAGGTTGTTACTTACACATGCACCTGCCCATCGGCCTCTCCCCTCCCCTCCCCTAAGTGGTGACTCACTGACACCAAGGTCCTCCCATGCTGCCACATGCTTCTGCTCTGTTCTTTCTGGGCCCTGGGACTGCTGCAGAGGCAGCCTGTCCTTCCGGCTTGCTCTGTGCGGCCCTGGCAGCGGCCTGGTGGGTGGAGAGATGGTTTTCTCGTCCTCCTNATTAAATGGGACTACAACTACCAGCCTTGTATCATCTCATCAAATGATGCAGAGACAGTGCAGGTGAAAACTCCTGGGGAATGTCTGTTACAACCCCCTTCCTGTCTGGTTCACTCGCCCCCAGCCTGCCCCTCACACCCTGGAGTCCTTCTTAAAGCAGGAGTTGTCGAGTGTCCATCTGCTCTGGCAGCTAACAGTGCCACATGCTGGGGGTTGGGAACGATAATTTTGCCTTGGCATTCCCCTGAAAATTCTAGACAATGTCACTTAGTCCTGGAGATTTACTGACATGCCCGTGCTTATGTGCTCAGTGGCTAACTCATGTCTGACTCTTTGTGACTCCATGGACTGTAGCCCACCAGGCTTTCCCAGCCAAGAACACTGGAGTGGGTTGCCATTTCCTCCTCTAGGGGATCTTCCTGGCCGAGGGATCGAACCTGCATCTCCCTCGTCTCCTGCATTGGCAGGTGGATTCTTTACCGCTGAGCCACCAAGGATTACTTGTCTTAGGTCGCCTCTAAAAGACACTGCCACGTGATCCCATGCTCACCATCCCCATGAGCATCACAGGAACCCCCAACCCCCCTCCCTCAACTCTCCAGAGGCTGTGTTGAGGCTGAGGGGAAGCCACCGGCATTTCAGGCAGGGTACAGGGCTAGTACTGGGGCTAAGCCACAAATAGGAAATGAGGTCAGAACACAGAAGAGCAGAATCAAGTTGCTCACAGCTGGGAGAAATTAGGTTTGGGAATGAGGACGGTCAGGGTCAAGGAGGGACGCATCCACGGTTCATACTGGAGCCCCGACAGGTAGAGAAGTTTCCAGTCTGAGGGCGACCAGGCGGCTCCCCAGTAGCCTGCACTGGGGGCATGTCCCGTCCTTGTTTTCCCAGAACTGATGTTTTCTTGGGAGCTCCTCAGCATCTCCTCGGAAAGCTGGCCATGCCCACCTAAGGGGAGTTTCCCCCCAAATCCCCCTTTCCATTCTGAATTCCCTTTCGTCCTGACCTCCCACATTCTCTTATCAGCGAACCCCACCTGTTCTTCATGCCCCTCTGCCCACCTAAGGCTCTGCCCACCTGTGAGGCTCTGCCCACCACTTATCCCACTGGAATTTGCAGCCTCACCTCCTCTACCCATTGTCTAAGCATATCTGGACCACTGACCTTGAAAAGCCCCCTATTTCCTCAAGCTATTCCCCCTTTGAATCCCTACAGTCCTCTGATAGTTTTTAGGGTCCTGGCAACCTGTTTTGTGTTACGAAGATCTGTACGTGTCTTATCTTGCTTATTACCCTGCAAACCTCCTGAGGACAGAGACTGTCTACCTTATTTATGCAGCACCTGTGGTTCCGAGCATAATATCTTACCAGTGGGGCCAATAAATATTTACCCTGTTAAATTTTACGATAGTCTGATTTCTAAGAATGAGTACTCATATTTCCCCCTATCTTTTTCCTCATTACAAAATGCAGTCACATTAATGTGGTCACATTACACGATGGTTTCTCTCTATATAAAATAGCTACTGGTTTCTGTTTTATCCTCCTCAGGCTCCAATACCCTCTCCTGCCTTCCTGGGTCCTCAAACTTTTCAAGGCAACAGTTATTTGACCTCTCTGGAAAACACTATTTACTCATTCTGTGAGTTTCCCATCACACCTGTGGACAGCTGACACCTTTCTCGGTTTCGCTCTGGCCTCAAACGGCAGCCTCCCATGTTTGACGGAATGTTTCTGGTGCATCTTGTCACCCTGGGCGGGCAGGCAGGCTGGCCCCCGCATCCTCCGTGTTAGGAATTTCCGGTACTCAGTAGCACACTGTCGTCACTCACTGTCTCAGGTTGTTACTTACACATGCACCTGCCCATCGGCCTCTCCCCTCCCCTCCCCTAAGTGGTGACTCACTGACACCAAGGTCCTCCCATGCTGCCACATGCTTCTGCTCTGTTCTTTCTGGGCCCTGGGACTGCTGCAGAGGCAGCCTGTCCTTCCGGCTTGCTCTGTGCCCTCGGCCCTGGCAGCGGCCTGGTGGGTGGAGAGATGGTTTTCTCGTCCTCCTTCCCCTCAGATCCACTATTCGGTTCTCTCCTGAGCACATATGTTGAGATTCTGTGTCAATTCAAATGTTAAAATGATATTCCAATCTATTCAACTGTCAGATTTTAAAATTGCTTTTTTCCAGTTGTGGCAAAGGGCCTGTGAGGTTGCCTGTCCTTCTTATGCCAGATGCCACAGATGTGTGGACATGCTGCTCCAGGCCAGGGCCCGGGCTGCGGCTGGGAGGAGCCTTTCCCTTTGGGAAGGGACTGAGAGGCACAGGGCATGGACTCAGCTTGGGACTGCTCTCCTAAGGAAACAAAGGAAACTGAGTGTCCAAAGGAAACTGAGGCCAGTTCTGGAACAGGCAGGCTGGGAGTGAAGCACTATGCCCCAGCCCTCAGCTCCTTGGCCCCTCTGGCACCTGACCCAGTGCCAGGACAGAAATGCTCCATCACATGCTTCTCTGAGACACACTGAACTGGGCTGGGCCATTAAAGAGGACACTGGAATGAACACTACACAAGCCTTCTCGTGAAAAGACAAGATGCTGAGCTCATTATAAAGGTGGGAAGGGAATTCCCCATGCAGAAAGAAATAGCTGTAGTGACAGTGTTTTAATCAGTCTATCTGTACATCGTGTAATGATTTCAAAGGTAAGAATTTATTATCTAATCAAAAGGATTTGTGATTATAATCAGTGACATTGTATCCAATTAGGAATTAATAATTTGGGCCCAAATGTGAATGTTACCTTCACACTGGGTCACAGGATGTGCTCTGACTGGCAGGCCTCCCTTCCCGGGTCCTGGGTCCCAGTGGGAAGAGCCAGCAGGTTGGGGTTGTGAGATTTCTGATCTACAAGGTCCCGAGGCCTGGGGATGCTAACGACCAGAGGACCGACTCTTTGGAGGGAAAAGTTCCAGGGGACCACCAGACAGCCCAAACTCACACCAAATTCTGTTTCAGGCTGGCTGGCAAGTATAGGAAAGAGGCTCTGGCACCAGGCTTAACAGTCTTGCAAATATAATAAATATTTCTTCCCTCTGCCCCAGAAGCATACAGCGAGTGAAATGAGTTCTTACTACTTTGGAATAAACAGTAATGTTCTCTGGGTAAAAGGCCACCTGGCAGTTTGAAAGACTGGGTTAATCAGACACAGGGAAATTTCTGATTAGTTGGACAATTACCTCAAATTCTGAGAGAGCCAAGGCAATGTTTGAGAAGCAGCCTGACCAACTGGGAATACGTTCAATAGCCCGAGGCAGAGATTGTTTAGCTTATGAGGGCTGAAATATAATGGCACTGTGTGCCTGACTTTCATGGTCTCACGTTCCTCAAATGTAGAGGGCCTGTAACTATTTTTTAAGACCAAATTGACTCAAAATTATTTTTGGCTTTCAATAATTATAGAAATCTGTTTGAAAAGGAGAAAGTGAAGCGTTAGTCATTCAGTTATGTCCAACTCTTTGCAACCCCATGGAGTGTAGCCCACGAGGCTCCTCTGCCCATGGGGATTCTCTAGGCAAGAATACTGGAGTGGGTTGCCATTCCCTTCTCCAGGGTATCTTCCCCACCCAGGGATCGAACCCTGGTCTCCTGCTTCTTTACCATCTGAGCCCCCTGAGAAGCCCAAATCTATTGGACCATCCCCTGAAATCACTTTAGGGCTCCAGGACATGCCAAGGCCAGGATTCAGGGGCCAGAAGAGAAGGATGGATCATCACTTTGGATGTCGGGGAAGTGGTCCAGGCCCACCCCCGACTGTCTCTGGGTGAGCCGGCCATGCACCGCGCACCCTCACTCGGCTCCTTCCTGGTGTCTGAAGGCGTCCCGGCCTCACCTGGTGGGGGCGTGCTTCTGCTCCTCCTCCTCGTCCGTGTCGCTGCTGATGGTGATGACGCTGACCGTGGGGCTGGGCGTGTCGGGGATGACGATCGTTTGCCGCTGCCGCTCTCTGGTGGTGCTGGAGGCCCCGTCACCCCAGCCGCACGTGACGGAGGAGCCGCAGGCGGGGCTGCTGTGCACCAGGGCGCAGCGCGGAGGCGTGTTCTCCTTGACGCGCTTGGACCGCTGCGGGGAGCTGACGGCCTGAGAGGAGGACACCTCACAGGTGGAGACGTTTCTGGAACGACAAAGCCGCACACACGCATGGAGAAGGTCAGAGCTGCCAGGTTCTTGCAAGAAGCCCAAACGTCTAGAAACATCAGCATGGCCAGATTGAGAGGGTCACAGGCAGGAAGGCCACGGGTCTCCAAACGAAGGAAATAGGCTGCAAGTGTCAGACATTTTTTTTCTCTCTCCCTTAAGCGGCAGGAGGAAACAAACTACAAGTGTCAGAATTTTTTCTCTTAAAATCCTGTGTTGCCATGACAACACCTAGTTCCACCTGAACTTAATTTTTTCTTATGGAAATGTTTTTCTTAAGCTATGTTAATGAAACTATGTGTTTGCTTTGGAATTTGCCTTTCTTCAAAATGGTTCCACCTAAGACTAACTTTTGGCTGATAATAGCTCAACAAACCAGTATTAATATCAATTGTTTTATGGCTGGGGATGACATACCTCGTGCCACCCTGTCTCAAAAATGCATATTGTGGGAGAGGGGCCTGGTGAAACTCCCTCAGCCTTGAGGTGTCTCTACATGATTAATAGCTTTCTAACAGACATAAAACAGCTTGCTAAAACTAGCATGGGGGGGGCACTCCTCCTCCCCCTTCTGATGTCTGTGTCAGAAGCTTTCTCTGTCCCTTTTTTATACTTTAATAAAACTCAGCTATACAAAAGCTTTTGAGTGCTCAAGCCTGGTCCCTGGTCCTGAAGTTATATCTTCTTTGGAGATCACCAATCCGACACCATTCATTGTAGAAAGCGAAAGTGAAGCCACTCAGTCATATCCCACTCTTTGAGATCCCTTGGACTGTAGCCCTCCAGGCTCCTCTGTCCCTGGGGATTCTCCAGGCAAGAATACTGGAGTGGGTTGCCATTTCCTTCTCCAGGGGATCTTCCCCACCCAGGGATCAAACCCAGGTCTCCTGCACTGCAGGCAGATGCTTTAACCTCTGAGCCACCAGGGAAGCCCCCTGTTGCCCTCCATAAATCAGATAGAGGACCAGTGCGCTCGGGCTTAACCAGACTACAGAGGCGGTGGCCTGTGGGACTCTTTCTTTCAATTGCTACCCAGACAGGGCAGCATCCTGGCTTCTCTGGGCTCTACCTGCTGAGGGGCAAAGTGGGTAGCCAGGGCTCTCAGGAGTGGACAGAGGACCATGCCCAAGGACTGGGCCGGTCTTGTGGTGGGGGCGGATTTCAGAGGTGTCTGCCCCAACGCAGCCCCCTGCCTTCAGGGTCAAAGTCCAACTTCGTAAGTTCAATCTTGTCATCCTCCTCAGCGTACTGAGTGAGGTCTTGTTTTGGAGGGAGGTGGAAGAAAAGATATTTGCACATAAAGCTTTCGTTTCCTTGCTCATGGCTGGTTTACCACTGATTCAGTGACAACACTCATTTCCTAAGACTTCCTGGAGCTAAAAGATCTAAGGTTAAAGTGTAGCTTTGCCTCCTTCCTCCTCTAGGAAAAGGACATGACCATAAAAAGTATCTGTGGGGGTATAATTTTTCAAAAATTAATTTTTCTGGGGACTTAATGGGCAGTCTTGTGGTTAAGACTTTGCCTTCTAATGCAGGGAACATGGTTGTGGAACTAAGATTCCATATGCCTCGCAGTGCAACCAAAAGAAACCCAAAGAAAATCCTGGATTTTGACACATGAGCCTCACAGGAAGCTTACCAGTCTGTTTCAATCGTAATGAAAAACCAGGAAAAATGCAAAAGGAAAATGTATGCTTAAGGGACCTGTAACTCTTGATTTTGATCAACTAGAAATTACTTATCAAAAACGCCAATGTAGTTTCTGGTAACTTTAGAGGAAAAAGACCTTACCTTTCCCCTCCCCATCAACCGTTGCTGTTATTGTATCGATACAATGAGACCAAAGCCAGCCTATAATGAAACTTAAGAGTGTAATATGTCCTTAAGAGATTCTAGGACCTTCTAGCTAAACGGAAGGTAATTAGATGAAAATAATTCCATAAAGGTGGGTCTATTTAATTTTCTATGTAGTCAGTATCAGATATGTTGCTTGTTCCTTTTGGGTGGCTCCTAATAAGAAGGAAGTTTCACTGATAAGATTGTTCTATTATTTGTACTTACCAGAGAACTTTGTATTTGTTATTATTAACATGGTACAAATTTGAGATTAAGTTTTCACTACTCGAGCAGTTAAAATATGTCTACTTGGCATTTTAAAAGAAAACTATGCCTGATCGTACCGTCTACCAAAGGGGAGAGCCTCCTGGTTTTTCCAATTGTTTTGCCTAAGGCATTAGTCTTAAAAATAGGCAAGCCCATAATTTTCACTATAGTCCCATTGATCTTGAAATACACTGGCAGTGAACTTTCTAAAGCCAGCTGGGTGGTAAGAAGGCAACAAAGAGGGACTTACCAACCAGAGGCTAAGGGTTCTTCTTGCCCCTACCTGGCCAAAGTGAGCATACAGAGGCCAAGCTCAAGCCAGATCAGGGTTCTGGCGACCACACACCAGACTGAGCAGGACAGCACTTGAGGACTGAGCCAGAGGCCTCTGGTGCCACCCAGTCTAACACTGACATGGGTGTTCTATCACAGAGCTGTCAAACAAACGCATTCTGGAAGCCTGCCACTGATCTGACATGAATTTCCCTAAGTTGTCAGAAATCTTGTTCAGGAAGGATGACAACTGCAAAAAGTCAGCTCTTGGATTAGTTTTCAAATGAAAAAGAATGAAAAGAGGCAGATCTAATTTCTGGCATCTTGCTACCCAAGGAAGTATAAAAACAAAATTCACTAGACATTTCATGTATTACTTGACTTCTCTTGATTAACCTATTCCAAATAAACAATTATGGACCTCCAAGCCACTGGAGAGAGATGTAGGAACAATTTTACAGCCATACAATTTTGATCTCGATTTTTTTGTTTGTTAGGAAATCTCTATTTTTTTAAGTAAGGTATATTGAGGTATCATTTACATACAGTGTAAGACACTCCTTTGAATTGTTTGATGAGTTTTGACAAATGTATAGTCATGTAATTCCCATCACAACGCAGATACAGAAATTTGTCATCACCTTGAAAATTTCCCTCTAGTCCTTAGCAGCTCCTGATCTGATCTATGTCTCTATAGCTTTGTCCTTGTTCAGTTGTATCTGACTCTTTGCGACCCATGGACTGCAGCACACCAGGTTTCCCTGTCCTTCACTATCTCCCAGAGCTTGTTTAAATTCATGTCCATTGAGTCGCGATGTCACCCAGCCATCTCAACCTCTGTTCTTTTCTCCTCCTGCCTTCAATCTTTCCCAGCAATCTTCAATCTACACATGCTATAGTTTTACCTTTTCCAAGATACCATATAAAATGAACAAAAGCACATGGCCTTTGGTCAATCTTAATTTTTTTTAAGAGTTCATGGACATGAAACTGGATTTAGAGGAAATGGGAAAGATCATTGTTCTTCTGGTAGTGTCTGTGATTAACCAAATTTACTGCCTGTTGCTGCTGCTAAGTCGCTTCAGTCCTGTCTGACTCTGTGCCACCCCATAGATGGCAGCCCACCAGGCTCCCCCGTCTCTGGGATTCTTCAGGCAAGAACACTGGAGTGGGTTGCCATTTCCTTCTCCCATGCATGAAAGTGAAAAGTGAAAGTGAAGTCGCTCAGTCATGTCCGACCCTCAGCGACCCCATGGACTGCAGCCTTCCGGGCTCCTCCGTCCATGGGATTCTCCAGGCAAGAGTACTGGAGTGGGGTGCCATTATATTTTAGGAAATAGCTGAATGAGTTGAATTTCTGACATTAGACTCAAATAAAACACATTTCTCTACTACTTCTAAAAAAAAGTTATAGTTTCAAAAATGCACCTTCAGGGGCATTCTGAGTGTTTTCTAGGTAAGTGTAAGGGGACAGACTCACTCAAGACCGGGACACTCAACACTGTGGTCTGAGGGCCCCACCCTTAAGGTGCTGGTAGGGCCAGCACTCACAGAGACCTCAGGATGAGTGCCTCCTTCAAAATCCCATTCCAGGGATCCAGATCTTTAACTTCCAATCTCCTTGAAGTTTTCTTTCTCTAACACTTCTTACACACCTACCTCGCAGAAGACTGGTGTTGCTTATTCTTCCGGGAGGAGGTGGTGCTGGTAGGTTGCTGCCGCATCACGTGGGCCACACCCACATTTAAGGGTTGCGCTGCTGGAAGGGTCACATGACCAGTCAACAACGCAGGCTGCTGCATGATGGGATTGTAATGGCTGCCATGAGCATGTGTGTTCCTGAAAGGGAGATGGGAAAACAGATTCTTTGATGGTTTAATAGAAACAGAGCTCCTTTAGAAGATAAAGTTCCCTCCCCGCCATTAAAAGTCAAATTAAAATCAAAAGGTAGTTCTCACACAGAGGGAATAGTTGTTGATGAGATGAGCCTTCCCAGGTGACTTCATTGAGTGTCTCTGGTATAGGAATGTTTAAGTGGCGTGGACACAACTTGTTGGTGAGTGAGAAAGGGCATATTTCAAGTGGGGAGAATGCCAAGTAGGCGGACTCAGCTTAAGTTCTCTGGAGAGGAAATAAATATTCCCTTCTGCTCTTCAAAACCCTAAACAGCTAACTGGGCTGTGTATTTTATTTTATAATTTACAAAGCGCCTTCAATGGGTTGTTCCACTCTGTGAGGTAGGCAGGATATCCTAGTAATACCGTTTTGTAAATGAGAATATTGCAGTTTATGTGAAAAAACAAACTTTGAAGACTGGGAGGTATGTCTTTCTGGCATTAGGAAGTGTTAACATTCTTTAGAATTCTCTCAGCACTTAGCACAATGTTCAGGAATGTAGCAGCTGATCAGTGAGTTACATGCTTTCTGAATGAACAATTAGATTAACTGAAGGTTGACTAGACATGTATAGAGTTTGGTACTAAGTGAAAATTAGTAACAGACACACGTTGATAGAAATATTGGCAGTCATAATCCTGAAAATGGGTTATGTGAGATCTGGGTTGTTGTATGTGAGATCTGCTGTTAGGCTTATTCCCACAGAAATATTAAGAGTGATGATGAATTTAGAGAGTTGCCCATAAAAACCCATTTAACACATGGTAAAATGAAGAGCTATAGGAGAGTTCATTTGAATTTTTTAAATATTATGAAATTTAGGAAAAAAATTGAATACAAAGAGAAGAAGTAGGGAGACACTTTTGTAGAGATCCTGATAGTCTTTTGGACATTTAAGTGAACTTTAAAAACTAATGTTATAACTCTTTTACTTTGTTGCTATTTCTTCTATAGACATGGCATTTCCCCCTTTGACACAGGTCTAGCACTAACCATAATTCCAGATGTTCTTTGGGCTACAAACGAAATGGAGAAGAGACTGAAAAGAAATTGTGTTGGCTTTAGGTCTCTCCTGTGTTAACCAGGTAAGAGATGAGAAGGGATGAGAGATAAGAAGATGTGCATGAATGAGTTAAGAATGTCAGTATCTCTGAAATTAAATAAGCTGTAAATGCTGAAAGACAAAGGGAAATGGAAGTATAGCATATGTGTGGTCTTCTGGGAGAAAAAGGGCTAAGGAAAAAAAACAACTGGTCAAACAGCTTTCCACTTGGTTGCTGCTGCTAATGAGCTGGAGAGAGAAGGTGGTCTTGCTGAGCGTTCATGCTGTGAATGGGGGAAGGGCAGATAACAGATTTATTGCTGCCTGTCATGGATCAGGCACTGGTATGAAGTGAAATGTTATTCACTCAGTCATGTCCAACTCTGCGACCCCATGGACTGTAACCCGCCAGGCTCCTCTGTCTGTGGGATTCTCCAGGCAAGAATACTGGAGTGGGCTGCCATTCCTTCCTCCAGGGGATCTTCGCAAATCACGGATCAAACCCAGGTCTCCTGCATTGCAGGTGGATCCTTTACCCACTGAGCCACCAGGGAAGCCTGGCGCTGGATGGTTCATGTTAAAATCCAGTCAAGTGCTTTGTCTTTTACCTTAAATTTAAACCTCCCAACAATTGGATGAATAGGCATTACTGTCCCTACTTTACTGAAGAACTGAGGTTTAGTACCTTTCCCAGGTTGTGCAGGGCTAGAAATGAGCCCAGTTTACCTGGCTTGAAAGTGCTTCCAGTGAGAGGCGGTGGATGTGGGGGGGTGGTGTCAGTGGAAAGTGAATGGCACTGTGATAAATGGCCTCCATTTCTCTCTTCTTTCTACTAAATTAGAATTAGTAAATTAGTAAGTAGAAAACTAAATGGCAGGACAGAGGACACTGCAGTTGAGGGTGGACTGGGGCCCTGTCTCTCTGCCTTTCATCAGAGCTCTTCACTCACAGCAGCTTTATGGGACAGAAAAAGAACTGTCAGGAGGTTCCATGGCTGGTTTGGGGACTGTTAGAGGGTGAAGGGTGTGACCTACCCTGATACTTCGGCTGAAAGAGAGACAGCCCAGAGGGCCATGGGAAGTTGGGGCCAACTTGGGGGGACTGCCATTTGGCTCTGCACTGGTGAAGGTGGGCATTGAGGGTGGTGTTGGGATGGCATAAGGAAAAATGGAAAGTGGCCATAAAAACAACAGAGTCACATGTCAGTGATGAAGTTGGTGAGTAGGATGGGGTGGAAGGTTCTGGAAACAGATGCAGGGGTTGTGGTGTGCTTGTGGCTGTCAGATGGCTGTCTCTGGGCTCTGTGGCAAGTGTACTTTGATCTCGAAGATATGAGCATCAACTGAAGAGACACACTCAGCAAACAGAGCAGAGTTTACTAGTCCAAATAAACCCCTTTCTGTCAAGTCTTCCCCCAGGAGGTCTGATGTGACTCCAGCGTGCTCGTGTGTGAAAACACCTTGAGAACACTTCCTAGAATTGCTAAGGAGCCCCTGGATCTCTTCTGCATCCTTTCATGGACAACAGATCTTTGTTTTCTGGAAGTGGAATTGAATTTGGACAAACAACCAAAAATCATCCCAAGCCAAGTCTGGTGAATCACACTGGTGATCAGATACGGAACTGAATTTGGAGTTCAAAATGACAACAGATCCTAAAGTAACCAAGCCGGTTTTCTGGTGTCTTGGTATGCTGCTGCTGCTGCTAAGTCGCTGCAGTTGTGTCTGATTATGTAGACCCATAAATGGCAGCCCACCAGGCTCCTCTGTCCCAGGGATTTTCCAGGCAAGAATACCGGAGTGGGTTGCCATTCCCTTCGCCAATGCATGCATGCATTCTAAGTCTCTTCAGTCGTATCCGACTCTGCATGACCCCATCGACAGCAGCCCACCGGGTTCCTCTGTTCACGGAATTTTCTAGGCAAGAGTACTGAAGTGGGTTGCCATTTCCTTCTCCATTATACATTTATTTAAAAATAACCCCTCATTACACTGCAGTCTTAGGCCACATGGTGTACTCATGCACTTAGTCGCTCAGTCATGTCTGACTCTTTGTGACTCCATGAACTGTCGCCTGCCAAGTTCCTCTGTCCATGGGATTCTCCAGGCAAGAATACTGGAATGGGTTCCCATGCCCTCCTCCAGGGGATCTTCCCAAACCAGGGATTGAACCCAGGTAGGCCACATGCTACTCTTGTTAATTTAAAAAGCCCTCTACAAAGCAGGGGATTCTGGTACTGGCCAGCCTGGCCGCCCTCTGGGTCAGCGGCGGACATGCCTCCCATCCCAGCCCTGCCTGCGCCTTGCTCACCTCCAGTCTGCCAGCTGCTGGGTGCCGGCCATGGTCTCAGGAATCACAGTTGCGTGCTGCACCGAAGTGTGCGTGGCCACGCCGGTCAGCTGTTGCCACGCCGGGGGAAGCAGGATCTGCTGGGTCCCACTTGGCCAGGCCTGCTGTAGGACAGAGGTCACCTGCTATCACTATGTCTGACAATCATAAATCAGTTGGCATGAGTCAGGCGCTTATTCTGTGCTCAAGGTTGTGCTAGACCCCTTGATAGATGTGATAGTGGAGACCTGCTCTCTGACCTCAGACACCAGGGCAGATAAAATGAACACATGTGAAGTCAATAGAAGATAATAGGTAGGTATATGGGCAAAGAACTATATAGAAGCGATTCATTCACACTGAAGAATGATTTATTTATAAATCTGCTCTAATGAACATTTAAAATTCCCAAAAGTTCACTTATTGATTTGTTTTGTGACACAACTGTGCACAAGAGATTGAGGGAGTTGAATTGGGTCATACAAGGGTAACTCCTTGCCCTCAAGAAGTTTTCCGCCTAGTATCCTTCATTTAATATTTTACCTTTTGTTTAGCAGTTAGAATGTAGAGGTGCAACTTGTGTTATCTTCTGAATCTAAGTTAACATAATCCTGAGATCACCAAGTATCTGGTATCCTGATCATAATCCTGAGATCACCAAGTATCTGGTATCCTGATCATAATCCTGAGATCACCAAGTATCTGACATCTGCCTATATCCAAGGGCAAATAGGCACGAAGTAAAATTCTTAGCTGGGATCTTGAGCTTAACTGAGAATACCTTGACTCCTCAAGGAGAAAACGAAACAGTGAGGAAGTCACAGTTCAATTTTTTGTAAACACCAAGCTATTTCTTAAGAAGTCAAAAATGAACTTTCCCGATTCCTCCTTGAATAGACTTACAGGTGTGTGTGCGTACACGTATGTGTGTGTGTTGTGTTTTGAGCCCTCTGTGTCTTCAGTCACTATTCTGCTTGCCTTTGGTTATTAAATGATTCACCCTGAACATAGCTGTCCAAAGTTGGACACTTGAAGGAACCCTGCTAAGGTAAAATACCTCTTAGGAAGGTCAAGGAGTTAAAGACTTGGGATCTTAGCTCTTTCTCTCTCTTTCTATCAGGCTGGAGATGACTAACACTGGCTAATTAATATACTGTAGTGCTCCACAAACTCTGCATATGTTCAATATGTGTGTTTTGGCTCATATCAACAAACAAGCACTTCTAGAAATGGATTATAATTTTGAGTCAAAACTTCATAAACAGTGATGAGTACTAAAATGCTACGGCTTCCTCTTAGACTTGAGTGCATAGTTCACCTGGTTTATCCTGTTATACTGTTGCACGTGAGACTCAGTGAGATCTCTTATGCCTTTTAGATATTGCCTGTTTGCTTACTGATCTTTTAAAATATAGTCAAAAAGCTCAGGGACCACAGATTATACAGTAAGTGCTTAAGAAATGTTTGCTGATAAAATAAAGAAGCAATTCAAAGGCAATTAGCTATACTTAACTGTATTTCAGGTTTACTGAATTCAAACACAGTAAGCAGAAAAATAATTTAATTGATTAAAATAATTATGAGCTCAAAAGCTTAAATGAACAATAGTCTCATTGGCAATAAGAATTCTACTGATTTTGTCTGGAACTTATTTCAGATCCCATGAAAAGCCTGTGTTTTGACTAATGTCATTTTGAAATAATAAATCTTGATATCAAGCTAAGGACATTATTTCTTCCCTGTTTCTCTAAAATGAATCTTAGCATTTTACCTCAAAGAGATGGGGCAAAAAGATATTTCTGGACTTCTATCACTGATGGACATGTTCAACTCATTTGAGACAACACTTTGCATCGATATTTCTGTAATTTATTACTACTGTATAGTCTGTAAGATTAGAGCCAATATTTCTGGATGCACATTGTGTGCCAGGCATAGAGCAAAGACCATAAATGGATTCTCTGACTTTATCTTAACACCAATCCTGTGAGGTAGGGACTATTCTCCCCTCCCATTTCTCAGGTGAATAAACTGAAACACAGAGAAGTTAAATAGCTTGCCTGGACACACAGTAAATTAAACATTTACATTTACAGCTCTCCCTCTTTTAAGCCCATCTAAAATGACAGTGAAGGAATGAAACAATATATATAGATCCATAAGGACACAGGGAACAGGGAGGGACGATAACAGTTAACAGAATTTTAGAAGCTGGAAAACAGAAGAGTTATTACTAAGTTAGCAGACTGAAGGAACAGAAGGTAAAGTCTGAATATTAAACCCTGGAATTCTGTCACCCTCAGATTCCTGGTATGAAGGATTATTACCTCCCCTCCCAATCTTCAAGCAGGAACCTGCTGGATTCTCTCCAGGGAAACTGACTATTCCAAGAGAAAACTACAGATACGTTCGATGAGAGGGGACCTGTCAATGAAAATGCTGAGCTCACTCCTTATTATCCGACAGATAAGTCCACCCCGCTGCCCCTGAAGCTTTCCAGTTAGTTTTTAGTCCTTCAGTCTTAGATATGAATGAACAGCCAAGGATCACCAGACTTTAAAGGAAGTTTCTATCATGAAGGAGACTAAAACAAAAAGTGAAACTCTGAGGAACAACAACAGTATAGGAATCAGAAGAAAATCTACAAATATATGTAATTAGTGTCCTCAAAGAGGCTAAATGCGTATATATACCCATGAAACAAGATATAAAAGATATATATATCTATATTCTGAGAACAAGAAAACTATTGAAAATGAGAACAATGACAATAGAAATGAACAATTCCATACAGTGGGAAAATTTTAGAAAGTAGCATAGATAGAATATATACAGGGAAAAGGTGGATGGGGGTGAGGGTGGGAGATATGAAAATCATTAGATCAGTTCAGAAATACTAGCGCTCAACTAGCAGGAATTCCACAAAGAAGGAACAGAGAAAATGTAGGGGAAAATAAAGGGCAAAAATAAAAGAAGAAAGTTCTCCAGATAAAAAGGGCAAATAGGATGTACCAGACAGTGTATCCTAAAAGACTCATGAGAAAGCATGGAGCCATGAATCTCATGGACACCATGTCCACCATGGACAAGGAAAGTCTTAAAAAGCTTTCAGAAAGAGAGGAAAAACAACAGCCACTGAACTCAATATGCTCAAAGACACCAATACATTAAACACACAAGCCTTTTAGAGCTCTGGAAGACTTTGGGGCTGCCTAAGCACCCCACTCTAGTGTTCTTGCCTGGAGAATCCCAGGGACGGGAGAGCCTGGTGGGCTGCCGTCTATGGGGTCGCACAGGGTCGGACACGACTGAAGTGACTTAGCAGCAGCAGCAGCAAGCTAGTATTAAGCTTATGGCAGAAAGTACAGAGGAACTAAAAAGCCTCTTGATGAAAGTGAAAGAGGAGAGTGAAAAGGTTGGCTTAAAGCTCAACATTCAGAAAATGAAGATCATGGCATCTGGTCCTATCACTTCATGGGAAATAGATGGGGAAATAGTGTCAGGCTTTATTTTTTTGGGCTCCAAAATCACTGCAGATGGTGATTGCAGCCATGAAATTAAAAGATGCTTACTCCTTGGAAGAAAAGTTATGACCAACCTAGATAGCATATTCAAAAGCAGAGACATTACTTTGCCAACAAGGTCCATCTAGTCAAGGCTATGGTTTTCCCAGTGGTCATGTATGGATGTGAGAGTTGGACTGTGAAGAAAACTGAGCGCCGAAGAATTGATGCTTTTGAACTGTGGTGTTGGAGAAGACTCTTGAGAGTCCCTTGGACTGCAAGGAGATCCAACCAGTCCATTCTGAAGGAGATTGGCCCTGGGATTTCTTTGGAAGGAATGATGCTAAAGGTGAAACTCCAGTACTTTGGCCACCTGATGTAAAGAGCTGACTCATTGGAAAAGACTCTGATGCTGGGAGGGATTGAGGGCAGAAGGAGAAGGGGACGACAGAGGATGAGATGGCTGGATGGCATCACTGACTCGATGGACATGAGTCTGAGTGAACTCCGGGAGTTGGTGACGGACAGGGAGGCCTGGTGTGCTGCGATGCATGGGGTCACAAAGAGTCAGACACGACTGAGTGACTGAACTGAACTGAATAATACATACAGAGGAAATTGACCCAACGAAAAGATGAGACAATACTAATTCTAGGAAAAACAACTTATACAGAAAAGGAAGCAGAATCATAGTATGTTATGAGGCTCAGCTGAGAATAATACAATATTGATGATAAATAATTATGTAGATAATATAAAGTGGTCAAATAAAAACTTACAAGGGAGAAAAAGGGAGAAAGGAAAAGTGAGAGAGAGAGGAAGAGAGTGTGCATGCGAGTAGGCTTGTGTGTTCTGGGGATCGAGGGTTAGAGGGCTAAGCATTCTTCCATGGTTGATTGATACCTAAAGTGGAAAATTCAGTAAGAAACAGTTAAGGAATGCTATTTAGAAACATGGATTTAAATAACTAAATGAAACAGTTAAAAAAACAGATGACCAGTCCAAGTTCGATGCATGAAACAGGGCACTCAGAGCCGGTGCACTGGGACAGCCCAGAGGGATGGGATGGGGAGGAGGGAGGGAGAGGGGTTCTGGATGGGGTTGCGGGGGACACATGTACATCCATGGCTGATTCATGTCAGTGGATGGCAAAAACCACCACAATGTTGTCAAGTAATTAGCCTCCATTTAAAATTAATTAATTAAAAAATGATAGTTTGGAGGGGACAGAAATTGAGGATGGGATAGGCAGGAGACTACTGTTTTTAGACGTTAGTGGTGGCATTTAACTGTAATAATTAGACACATGTATTACTTTGAGAAAGAATTAAATTTAAATTCAAAAATAACTTCTCCAAAGTCAAACAGCCAGTGAGTGGTAAGGCTGCTATCTGAACATGGGCAGTGGAATTCCAGAGCCCATGCTCTCAGCCAATATGCTACACTTTCTATGGAGGCGATACACAAAAACGATGGCCCAGCTCAGGATCAGGTGCCTAAGAGGCATATGAAAAAGTCTTCCTTATTTATTAGCAATATCAGGCACCCAGCAGGACTGCCACAGACAGCAAGACAGAATGGTTGGAAAGACTGGTTGCTGAAAGTGACCAGAGAAGGTTTTGAGAAGTGTCGAAGTTTTGTGTTTTGTAAAGGTTAAAGAATCCAAGACAACAGTTTATCCTCAGGGAAACATTTAAAGGGGTTCAGGTGATAGGAGTTAATTGGCTAGAAGAATACACAAAACTTCTTCACAGCAGGGCGGAGTCTACAAGGATCTGGCAAACGGAAATCTCCATATCCTGGGGGCTCTGGATGGTCCAAGGGGGTTCGGGATCCTGCCATTTGAAAAGTGAGATACCGTCTCAATCAAGACGTGTACTTCGCATCTCTCAACCTTTACTGGTTCATGCACAATTTCTTTCTTTTTTAAAATTGTAAAAATTTATTTTATTTGTTTATTTGGCTGTGCTGGGTCTTAGCTGCAGCATGTGGGATCTTCAGCCTCTGTTGTGGCAGGCAACATATTTACTGTGGCGCATGAACTTAGTCGTGGCATGTGGGGTCTAATTGCCGGGCCGGGGATTGAACTTGAGCCCCCTGCATTGGGAGCGTGGCGTCTCAGCCACTGGACCAGCAGGGAAGTCCCTCATTCACAATTCTGATGGTGGTCAAGATGCCAGTTCTTGGCTGGGGGCTGGGTGGACAGAGGTGAAAGCTCCTTTTAGGCGATACCAAAAAAGCATTACTGGAAAGGCGACCCACGTGATCACCCTTGTGTTACTGAAATGAGAGGGTGTGATCATTTCTAGAGACACATCTTTGGGGTGCACCAGAGAGACTGTCTCTCATTTTAGGGACATATGATGCTACTGGTGAGGAGGGGTTGGAAAATGGCAGAGCAAACAAAGCTAACATGAGGGATGGATTCAAAAGACTATTTCTAAACATGCACAGATTCCTTGAAAAGGCTTAAACATTTAAATAAAAAGAAATATACTGAAATTTGGGGATATATTTACAGTAATAATATTTGGAGTGCCTCTACCTGATACCTAATCTAATCCCATGAAAAATGAAGGCATCAGTGTTAATGTTTAATTATTGCTTTTTTAAAAATAGCTGCCAAACTAGTTTTTTAGGGCTTCCCTGGTGGCTCAGAGGGTAAAGAATCTGCCTAGTTTTGCAAGTTGCTAATTTTTTTTCCCTTTGAAGGGATCATTAAAATATATCTAGGAGAAAGCTCCACCTTAACAGGCTAACATATTGGCATGGATTGGGTGACAAATAATAAAAATCAAAAGCAATCAATAAACGAAAAAGACACACAGTGACACTGGATAGAACAGGACAGTTCTTTTTTTTTTTTTTTTTTTAATTTTTAAGTTAATATCTCTTAGACAGTTGCATGTCAAGACACTTTGGTCTACCATGTCTTTTACCAATGGCTATGTGGTGTTCCATTTTATGCCCTTATCAATTTAAACAAATTTTCTACTGATGAACATTCGAATTGCTTCCAGCACTTCCCTGTTATAAACACTGTAGCAGTTAAAACCCTTGTACATGTAGTTTTGGTTCACTTCCCCACTTAGAGCTGTAGGTTACATCCACTTGGAGATTTATAGCGCTCTAAGGACTCCTTTTCAAGTAGGCAGTTGGTAAAGCCCTTCCCTGCTAGGATTAAAGGACTAAGACAAATTAGGAAATGCTGGGCCTGTTGGTTTCCACCGAACTGAACAACAAGGAATATCTACTTTAGCTAGTAAGTGATGCTATGTGTTATTTCTTTCGGAGATGGTTCTTGGCTTACGAGGGTTAAGTATGCAAACACAAAAAAAGGATCTATAAGTATCCTTTAAGAGCATATGTGAATTCTACAGGTTTTGGCTCACAGAGGAGCAGCACTGGGAAACTGGCCTGAATTTTGGCTCCCAGTCAGATGGAGTGTGAACAGGCTACTGTGCCCCTGGAGTGAGTGGCAGTTCTCTTGATCTACCAGGGCTTTTCCGAACTCCACACTACCAAACTGTGCAAACAAAAGGGAGCTATGAGGAACAGAGAGAGAGGGGAAGGAGTACAGGTGTGCTTTATATACAGAAGGTTGTCTGTTTAAACATTCAGCAGGACAGAATTTTGTGTGCCACCAGAAACTGGTGAGACTGGGCATCTGCAATCTCAGTCTGGACATAAGAACAAAGAGATGAAGAACTTCTAGTGTCAATCTCAAACAAGCTGTTCTTAAAAACAGAAGAAGTAATAATATCCACCATATCTTATGAGCCTGGGTGTAGTCTCCATGACCAAAGCAGATAAAGATTCTATAAGAAAAAGAAATCCAGGCCACTTCCTCACGTACGAACACAGACGCAAAAATACTAACTGCAGTATTCACAAACAATCCAGAATTGAAAAGCATACAAACACATCAAGTACCACATGATCAAATAAAGTTCACCTTGAAAATATTGACACAAAGATGATTTAATATTATAAAATCTATTAAATAACTTGCTACATTAACAGCTGAAGGAACAAAAACACAGGAGTATTTCAACAGGTGAAGAAAGAACATTTGATGCAGTTAAACATTAATTCATTAAAAAAATTAGCAAACTTGATAAAGTGTCCTTAAACTGGAATCAAGATTGCCAGGAGAAATATCAATAACCTCAGATATGCAGATGATACCACCCTTATGGCAGAAAGTGAAGAGGAACTAAAAAGCTTCTTGATGAAAGTGAAAGAGGAGAGTGAAAAAGTTGGCTTAAAGCTCAATATTCAGAAAACAAAGATCATGGCATCTGGTCCCATCACTTCATGGGAAATAGATGGGGAAACAGTGTCAGACTTTATTTCTGGGGGCTCCAAAATCACTGCAGATGGTGACTGCAGCCATGAAATTAAAAGATGCTTACTCCTTGGAAGAAAAGTTATGAACAACCTAGATAGCATATTCAAAAGCAGAGATATTACTTTTCCAACAAAGGTCTGTCTAGTCAAGGCTATGGTTTTCCCAGTGGTCATGTATAGATGTGAGAGTTGGATTATAGAGAAAGCTAAGCGCCGAAGAATTGATGCTTTTGAACTGTGGTGTTGGAGAAGACTCTTGAGAGTCCCTTGGACTGCAAGGAGATCCAACCAGTCCATCCTAAAGGAGATTAGTCCTGGGTGTTCATTGGAAGGACTGATCCTGAAGCTGAAACTGCAGCCACCTCATGTGAAGAGTTGACTCACTGGAAAAGACTCTGATGCTGGGAGGGATTGGGGGCAGGAGGAGAAGGGGACGACAGAGGATGAGATGGCTGGATGACATCACTGACTCGATGGACATGAGTTTGAGTGGACTCCGGGAGTTGGTGATGGACAGGGAGGGCTGGTGTGCTGTGATTCATGGGGTTGCAAAGAGTTGGACACAACTGAGCAACTGAACTGAACTGAACTGAACCGCTCTTTAAACAAAATCTCTAGAGGCAAACAGCAAGAAGAATTTCCTTTAAAGTTCAAGTTAAGGATGCTCAACATCAATGCTCTTATTAAACATTGTTTTGGAGGTACTGTTGGCACAGTGTCAGGAGAACAATAAATAAAAGTTATATAGACTGGAAAGGAAGAAACAAAATTGTATCACTTATAAATGAAAAAAGAATCTACACAGAAAATCCAAGGGAATTCACAGAAACGATCAGAACTAATCAGAGTCTGGAAGGACTACTGGATAATAAACTCAATGGAGCAAAACCAGTTATACTCCTATTAACCAAAGAGAAATAAGAAAATATAGTTAATAAAGTTATTAATAACAGAACTGTAAAATATTTAGGAATGATTCTAAGAAAACTCTAGTGAAAGGAATAAAAGGTAACTTATATACAGTTATATACCATGTTCAAGGATGAAATGACAGTATTACAAAGATGTCAATTTTCCTCAAAGTGAATATAAATCCAATGCAGGTCCAATACACACAAATCAGGGTACTGGGATTTTGTCTTGTTTGTTTTGGAACGAAAATTCTTATGTAAAGGTGAGGATAAAATTCACAAAGAAAAGCAAAGGGACAAGAACAGACAGGGAAATTTTGAAGAACGTGATAGGGTCAGGGCTTTTCCCACCAGATATCAAGACATACATTAAAATTATAAAATCAGTAGTAAAGACAGTAGGATATTAGAGAGGCCGGTGGACTAGAACAGAGTGCGTCCAAAATTGTTGTTTAGCTGCTTGGTTGTATCTGACTCTTTTGTGACTCCATGGACTGTAGCCTGCCGGGTCCCTCTGTCCATGGGATTTCCCAAGCAGCAACCGCGGAGTGGGTTGATATTTCCTTCTTTAGGGGATCTTCCCGACCCAGGGATCAAACTTGTGTCTCCTGCATTGCAAGTGGATTCCATACCACTGAGTCACCAGGGAACCCCATGAGACTAAAATAGACCTATGCAACTTGACTACATTAAAATTAACCCCCAAACTTCTGTTCAATAAAAGACACTATAAATAAAGTGTCTTTGGGAACCAACTTCATTTAAAAAACAAAGGTGCTTTAAACTAACAACATTTCAGTCAAACCATCCTTGACTCCCAACCTCAGAAACCATGATGAAGAAACAGTACAGCAAATGATGGGTTAAAATACACGTGCTGGAGTCAGACTTCCCAGGCTTGTGTTCTGGGTCTGTCACCTAACTGCTGTGTGACTTGGAGCCAGTGCCTGTGCCTTGTTTGGCAAAAGGAGACAAATACCATATTGTGGGGATTAATCCATAACAACCATGATGTGCTCAGCACAACGAAGATGCATTTGTTATTAATGTTCAAGCGACATTAAGGATCGATTACTTATTATCATTACACCACATTGTTGCCTAAAATTTTCACAACACGTCGCAAATTTTTAACCAGTTTTACTTCTGTGATCTCATTTGAGGAATCTACTAGAGTACCTATGTGAACAGATAAGGCAGGTTCCAAAGCCTCCGTGATCCTGGTTTTCAACTAGGAAACAAAGAGAAAATCTCCAAGGCTCTTTTTCTGCTTTCAAAAAATAGTTTCAATTTATAATAAGGAAATGCTAACTGACTTGCCTTGGGTCACAGAGAGTTATTAGTAGAGTTAGGATTAAAACCTAGGTCTCTCATAAATTAATCTGTAATACAAAGAGACAATAATAATAATAAATTTCCCCAGATTCCCCCCGTGTCTGAATTTCTTCTTGGAACTGTAAGCTAGATACTTAGGAAGGTAATTCACCTGGGAATCATTCGGAATATTACTGATGTATTCTAATGACTTGAGGCATCTAACTCACTGCCAGGGAGGGAATTATCAGAGATATGTCTCTTTTGTGAACAACATTAACATGGATCGTGGTAACACCAGTGATAATAAAGAAAGAATTACCTGGGCAAGCAGACCTGGCTGGATCTGAAGAGGCTGAGCTCCTGGGGCTTGAGTGACGATGGGAACGGCATTTTCCATTCGCACAGAGTAGCCAGCATGTTTAGAGGGAGAGGCCTGCAATCCTAGAGCAGACGAGGGGTGACGGGGAGAAGCGCTGGATGAGGAGACCTTCCTAGCCTGCTCTGTCAGCCCTCAACTTCCCTTTGCACCAGTCCCCACCAGACACTGCCTAGTCCTTCCCTGCCTCAGTTTTTAACTTAAAAAAATGTCTTTTTTTTTTCCCTCTGGCCATGCCACATGGCTTGTTGAGATCTTAGTTTGCTGGCCAGGGATAGAACCCAGGCCTTCATCAGTGGAGGCATGGAGTCCTACCCACTGGACCACCAGAAAATTCCCTCTAACTTAGAAAAAAAAACAACCCCCAAATGACCTTTTTGAATGCTTTCAAAGACTCAAATTAAGGAGTCTTTAAAGCCAAAAGTGCAACAGTTATGCTGACAAATTAGAGCAGGAAAACAGCTGCTTTTGTCATGAAGATACATCTGACTGGGTCAAAGCCCTGGAGAGGGTAAGGCTGCTGGAACAGCACTTACTCAAACTGAACCACACAGACTTACACCAGCGGGTTTTCGGAATCAAATCCTCGCGTTTTCAAGGTCAACTATCACGACGTACCCGGTCAACTCGCGCTTAGAATTTTCAGAAGAGTGCCGGGGTGCCTGGCCAGAGGTGGGGGGCACTGGCCAGGAAGTACTTTTCAGAGAGGTTTATACTCTTCACAAGAACGGGGACTAGTGCGCTGTCAGAGGTCGGCAGTGTGCTACAGATAATCCACACAGAGGTTATTCCGCGGGAGGCAACGCGAGAGCTGACATCAGAATGACAATGGGAGTGCGCACAATGTGCTGATTTACAGATGGTGGCTGAGCCGGGACAAAACCAGTGGCAGGTGGTGCGAATAACAAGGAATGGACTTGATGCAGAAGCCTAAGTCCATTGTTTCTAGGTTGGCTGCCGCAGGATGGGGGCCCTCAAGTTCAGAAACGCCAGGGCTCTCGCGGAAAGAAACAAAGAGGGCTTTAGCAGGACAGAAAAGCATGAGGCCAGCACTGCAGAGGCTGTCCTGGTGGAAGCAGGTGGGAGGCTGGGTCCACTCTGCCTTACCTTGGAAGCCGGGTGGACACACGATGAGCGCTTGCTGGAAGGGGTCGGGCCGGGCGCAGATCTGGGCGGCTCCCGTCTGCAGGGGCATGCTCCGCTGGGCCACCGCAGCCATGGATGCCGCTGAGGGCTGGCAGAGTGCAGATTGGTAGTTTAGTATGGAGACCTCGGGATTGGCTAGGGAAAGAGTGGCACTGGTGGAGGTGGGAGCCTAAAGGAATGGTGGGGATTAGACAAAAATAAACACAAATGAAACATGAGGGAGATGGCATGCTGGGAGACACGGATCTAAATCAAATAAATGAACTCAAAGGAGAGCAAACGAATGAACGAAAACCACGAGCCAAAAAAAAAAAAAAGTGAAAACGGGAGTGGAAATAACAGTTGGAAAGACTTAGGGGAAAGCAGGCACCTGCAGCCCAGGACACAGAATCACCTTTGATGCTTAGATTCGGAACTGTTCCTAATACTTGCAGGGCCTGCAAGTGCACGCGGGATGCCTGCATGTCAAGTCTATACTGCAAGGTTAAGGACTGGATAGAAAGAATTATGATCTGTCCACTCAGACATAAACACTTTCATAACTACCTGGAAAGCTTTGGTTTGAGTCTGAATCTGGATTCCTTGCCTTGGGCCCTGGAATATGGAGCCGAGTGCCTGCCTGCCTTCTCTCCAGGCCCCAGCTCTGTCCCACAACCTGAGGGCCTTTGGGTGCAGGTGTTTGGACTTGGTCTTTACTGGGGAGGATGAAACTAGGAAGTGGCTCCTCCAGGCCGCAGGTCTCAGATTCCCGGAGCTTGACACAGAAGGAAGCACATGCACTCAGGGAGGGCCTGGGCAGCAAGCCCTTCTGCTCAGGTCTAAGGGTAGCACTTTTACAGATGCCCTTAGATGTTCACAGAGCACAGTTACTGCGAAGAAATAACACTACAGAAATAGAGATGGAGAGAGACGTGCTGAGGTTGGGGTTACTTGTTGGAATTCGGTGCATTCTCGTGCTGGCATTCAGAAACTAAGGTTAAAGGGCAAGGAGAAGATGCCAGGGGGTCAAGAGAACTTGAGATGGGTTAAGTTAAGTGGAGACGGGTTAGACAGACACGGAAGTTATGTCCTCTCCTTTCTTTTTCAGAAAGAGATAGCATTTGAGGTTGAACTTCCATGTGTGAAGCAAGGCCATGGAAGGAAAAGGAATTTTGCACAGAGAATTCTCCAGTTTCACCCCATCTTAGTCTTCTTTGTGCTGATCCTTTAGTAAGATAGGTGGAGTAGCCCATGGCTTCAATTTCAACCTTGTTTATGAGAGACTTTGCTACTAGAGGCTAGCAAGAGCCACAAGGCAATTGGGAAACATACAAAATTAGGACCTTAGGAAAGGTGGGCATATATGTCAAATTTGATGAAAAGGATAAAGTCTCATTTTACATGTCTTTTATACTTACACATTTTATGCTGAATTTCAGTGCAAAGCATAGAATGTGTTTGAAAGTAATCAGCAAATTAGGTACTGCCCATGTTTAGATTTTAAGATATTACTGAAACAACAAATGTCTGTCTGTACAGCATCGCACAGTCAGCCTCCAGGCAGTGTGACTGGGAACGCACGTGTGGCACAGTAGGCCAGCGTCTCTTATCACTACTTTTTACTGGAGTGCAGTTGGTTTACGGTGTTGTGTTATGTATATGTATTCTAACAAAAGGAGACTCTGGTGAAAGGAATGAGTGTGATTTCCCTGTTCCTCCCCACCATAGGTTCCTAAACGGCACTAAATACAGTTTCCTGTGCTGCACGGCAGGCCCTTGCTGCTCATGTATTTTATACACAGCCATTTGCACGGGGCCAGCATTTTGTGTTGTTACCAACGGCCTGACTTGTGTTTCCTTTCTGTTCCCTCTGCAGCCTCACCTCTCCTGGGGGTTCCGCTCAGACACCCCTCCCACTAGCCGCTTGCCCTCTACACACTAGAGTCCACACTCTCCCTCATCTTCCTGCCTCCTGGCTTCCCTCCTTGGGGCACTCCAGGTTCCCACACGGGTGCTCAGTGGCTCCCCCTTCTGGCCAGCCACTGGTCCTGCTGCTCCTTCCTTCCAAATGTCCCCGGAACGCTCTCCCTCTTTTTAATCACTCCTTCTTTGCTAAGGCCTTCTGTCCTGGAGCCTGGGACCTGTAAGGCCTTGACTAGTGATGTTCTGGCCTCCACTTCTTTTCTAATTCTTCTCGGGCACAGAGGCTAGAACATTCTTTCCAAATGACTACTTTTTGTGTGATACCACCTCTGCTCACAAGTCTCCGGTTGCCGCCTAATGAACACTGTACACATCTTAGGCTGGCCCTCCTTCCAATCACAGTCAGGCCCAACTTCCCATCTCAATGTATCTTCTACCCTCCCTGCTCAGGGCACCAGCCAGACGGTCTGCTCACTGTGCTGGGACTCTGGTGACGAACAGCAGAATCACAGTGGTTATTCTGTCCAGGAGTTCACCTGACCGGCGGTGGCTGCCTTAGCCTGAGAACTGAGCTAGGCGCTGGGTGGCAATGTTTATCACACGGGACTCCAGGCCTTAGAGAAACGAACTCTTTTGGCTGAGAACGGAAAGGACACCAGTGGCCTCTGGGGGGCAGCAGATTCTAGGCGGCCTCTCCTAGAGGGTAGGCAGACGGGGAGAGGAACAGGCTGGGAAGGAACGCTGGGCCTTAGCAACCAAATGTGCCGGGAATGGCCTGGGAAGCAGGGTCAGTGACTCTTCATGGGAGCAGGGGACCCGTCAAAAGAGTGGATGGCCAGGCAGAGTATTCACACTGGAACATGTGTGCTCTTCTGCTATCGAGGGGTGTGGTGTGTGTGTGTGCGTACACAGGTGTGTGGTCATCGCTAAAGGCTGATACTAAGACTGGAGAAAATCTAGGGACGTTTTCTCTGGGGAAACTGGTGACACTAGTAGGTAGGAATAAAAGTTAAAGTCTCTTAGATATCAGAGGCTGCTTGAGCGAGGCCTTGGAGACTCTTCATATAGTACACGTTTCCTAGGTGTCATCCATATTTCCAGCAGTATATTAGGTGCTAGATTCTGCAGATTTTCTGCAAGAGGTTTGAAAGTTGTGGGTTCCCTTTTAGTTCTCACTGCTGGGATTCTGGTGACATGAGTTGGCAAAGGGCAGGTTTTATCTGTGTTGAAAGGAGATCATGTGGACCCAGCAGTGTGGCCACGAGAAGCGGGGGCCTGAGCTGGATGACCGCTAGCATCCATCTCTTCCAGTTCTAGAATTTTCCATCAGGCAGATGTCAGACATGAGAGGATCCCAGCACCTCCTTTACCTTATTCTCACAGCAGGACAGGAAAGCAGTAGGAGGTGCCATCTCAGAAATAACTCTCTCAGTGAGTCATTTCTGGGACCTTTCAAGGGGCTAGGAGTCAATACAAAGAATGCCTGAGGATCTCACAGGAAATAACGATAAAGACAAACACCTTCTTGCAGAGTTGAACGTGACAGTAGAGGGATTTTGTCTGTTGTATGATATGGAATTCTGTCTCCTGACTCAGCTTGGTGGGAAAACAGAATCCTGACCCTTGCTCTGTCAGCTCCATGTCTGCCTTCCCCTCTGCTCCCCACTTACCTGGTTGTGGACAGTGTTCAGCTGGTTGTTGAAGGTCATGGTCAGGTTGGTGGATGTGCTGGGGGCCACGTGTGTGATGAAAGGGGTTTTGCTCTGATTCACCGTGTCATACATGTTCACCCGACGCTTGCAAATCTCCATGTTCTGGAAACATGATTTGACGCTGTTCATGCAAAAGGCAGAGACAAAGGTGTCAGGGAAAGAGAGTAACATGGAATTACAGGGGAGAAAATGGAGAGAGAAAAAGAGAAGAGAGTTAATCTAATAAATGAAAGCACTGAGACACTTCATTTTGGGTCTCAGGTTCCTGGATTTCTCAGGCAGTGTCTGCATTTGCAAGAGTTGGTGATATTTACAGGAATTCCACCCTGCCGCCCCCTCCCACCCCGCACCTTCTCACTGCCGCCTCCTCATCCTGGGTGGGTAACAGTTCTCCACCAACACAACAGACCTCTTGGCTCTCACTGCATTTCCTCCTGCTGCTGATCTGCCTCCCAGTTTCCACAGCTCATTCTTGACTTTCAAAGTGGTTTCTGGCCCATAAATAAACATGTAACTTCTCTGATTGGGACTGGTCAGCAATGGATGACCTGCCGCCATCTTCCTTGCCCACACCCTTTCCAGCTAACCCAGGGCACCAGCGCCATCTAGGGTCAGCCAAAGAATAGCCGACCTGGTGTCAGGACCTACTGGCACTCTTGCTCCTCCCTGGATTGTGCGTGGATGGAGAATAATGATTTTAACAACTACTAATAGCGATGAAGCTTACTGACAGCGTGGTGGCTGTTCGCAATCACTCTTTCACTCAGTCCTACAGCAACCACGAGGCGAAGACAGACCACTGTTGCCCCTATTTTGCGAGTAAGGATAAATCAGAGAAGGGATAGGTAATTTGCCAAGATCAAGAGCTGGTTAACGGTAGTCTTCACATAGACACGTACATTCTCTTTAACTTCCTTCATTCTTTGTTTCCTTTTTTCTGATTCTTACCCAGTTCCATAAAATTCTCTCCCTCTTTTTCTTCTTCCATTGCATTTTTGAATCAAAACAAAACTCTTAATTATGAAATTCAAGTATAAAAGTGTTGCGGTCACCAGCATCAAGGGCAAAGAAAGCCATAAGTGGCCTTGTCCAAGTTTTTGAAAACCCACCACAGGATCTTCAATTGTTTGTACATTGTTTTGCATTCACATCTCCACCTCCCAGGTGGTGTCGAGGTAAAGAATCTGCCTGCCAATGCCGGCGCCGCGGGTTTGATCCTTGGGTTGGGAAGATACCCGGAAGTAGGAAATGGCAACCGCTCCAGTATTCTTGCGTGGAACATTCCATGGACGGAGGAGCCTGGTGGGCTACAGTCCATGGCGTCTGAAAGNCCCATGGACTACAGAGTCCATGGAATTCTCCAAGCCAGAATACTGGCGTGGATAGCCTTTCCCTTCTCCAGGGGATCTTCCCAAACCAGGGATTGAACCCAGGTCTCCTGCATTGCAGGTGGATTCTTTACCATTTGAGCCACAAGGGAAGCCCAGGAATACTGGAGTGAGTAGTCTATCTCTTCTCCAGTGGATCTTCCTGACCCAGGAATCAAACAGGTCTCCTGCACTGCAGGTGGATTCTTTACCAGCTGAGCTACCAGGGAAGCCCAAAAAGGATAGGATAAAGGGTAGAGGTGGACAGCCAGATGAAGGGACCTGAGAGGGTCCCAAGTGCTGGAGCTCCTGTCCTGGTGGAGCTGGGATGTGACACTCTACTGGCACACGGAAGTGTCGGGAGCTCTCTGAACCCGAATTTAGGGATTTTTATGGAGGCTTCATCATGTAGGTATGATCGCCTACTAACTCATTTTATAGCCCCTCCCTAGAGAATGGAGGCAATGAGACGGAAAGTTCCAAGCTTCTAATCATGACTGGTCTTCCTGGTGACCAGGTTGTACCCAGGAGCCCACCCAGAGTCGCCTCATTGGGATGGAAGACCCTCCCATCACTCAGGAAATTGCACAAAATGTAGGAACTCAGTGTCCGGAACCAGGGTCAGAGACCAAATATTAGCTGGATCAGGGGCAGAGACCAATATATCTCTCTCATTATCTCCCAAGACTGATTGTGATTTTTCCTTCTTTGTACCCATCCCCTCCCACCCCCANACTCAGCCACTCAGTGGTGCTTTGTGATGGCGCCTCCTCAAACTAATCCTCCCTTCTCTTCTCCCCCTCAGGCACTGAAGCCGGGCCACTAGCTCAGTCCTGCCCACCTGGGAGACTTCAAAAAGTGAAAAAGTGGAAGTGCTAGTTGCTCAGTTGTGTTCGACTCTTTGTAACCTCGAGGACTGTAGCCCACCAGGCTTCTCTGTCCACAGAATTCTCTAGGCAAGAATACTGGGAGTGGGTTGTCATTCCCTTCTCCCGAGGATCTTCCTGACGCAGGGCTTGAACCCGAGTTGCCTGCATTGCGGGCAGATTCTTCACTGTCTGAGCCACCAGGGAAGCCCTTCGGAGGTCACCCTGATTCCTGGTCAGACTCCCAGGGACCTGTTGTCAATTCCAGCCACCCCATTCCTTGGGCCGACAAGCCTGAAACTGTGCCGTCTCCACAACCACAGATTCAAGCATCCCACCTCCTGGGCACACTTTCCACCCCTCTGGCTAGTTCAACTATTACTGTACTAAGCGTTCTCTGNAGGGACCTGTTGTCAATTCCAGCCACCCCATTCCTTGGGCCGACAAGCCTGAAACTGTGCCGTCTCCACAACCACAGATTCAAGCATCCCACCTCCTGGGCACACTTTCCACCCCTCTGGCTAGTTCAACTATTACTGTACTAAGCGTTCTCTGAGCTGATCAGACCACTCAGTCTCTATGGACCCCTCCCAGCTTCACTTCCTTTCTCTTTTAGCTAAGCCTTGCATAGCCATATGACTTCGGATTATAGTCTCTTCACTGCCAACATAAATCTGTGTCATTTTTTTTCTCTTAGCAGTGCAGCCAAACTCCAACCTGGAAGGACTCCGTTGATTCCATGCCTTCACCTGGGGAGTTCATTTATACCCCAGGCTTTTCAAATCCAACCCCTACACTCAGCGATTCTGCTCTGTTTCTCTGTTAAGTGTCTCTGCTACCTTCCGCTACCTAAGATTTCCTACCTTCCTTTAACCACCAATACCCTGTTTTCAACAAGGAGAGACAGAAGCTGGTGGAAGAAGCCCTTCAACTCTCCTCCACTGCACCAGGCACTTGCAACAGCCATGCGCTCTCCTCTGCCCACCCTCTGTGATGTTGTCTATTCCTCCACCTGCCCTCCGAATCCTGGTCCTTCCCACTACCTCGAGGAACATCTTCTGAGCATCCTTTATCTTTAATCTCTTACTTACTACCAGGCGCTTCCCATCAGCCTCTTAAGATGCTCAAGCCTCTTCCACATGAAAAGAAACCCACTCCTTGGGCCTTCCTGAGTCACCCCTCTATTTGGTCCCTCCCCTTTCACAGCCTTCCTTCCTGAAAGGGTACCATCTATTTCTTCACCTCTCACTCAATCTTTCAACCTGCTAAACTGGTTTCTGCTTCTACCATCCATGGAAACAGCTCTCCATAAGTTACCAGCAACCTCCAAGTTGCTAGATCTGATGGGCATTTTTTCCAAGCTTATTTGACTTGATCGAACGACAGCAGACCAATCTTTGTTTAACACAACTCCAATCAGCCATTCCCCGGCCATCAATCCTTTAATGACTTCCCATTACTCTTAGGAGAAAGCGCGAAATCCATGACACGGAAGCCCTGCCACTGGCTTATCCTGAGGTCTCATCTCTCCCTGTCCCCGGGTGCTTGATCTTGCCCATGCTGGGATCTCCACCTGGCAAGGCCCCTTCCACTCTCGCTGGCCTTTCCACCAAGCAGCTCCCTCTCCTTGGGTGGTCACATCCGTGGGTCATCCACACCCTGCCTCCAGCAAGGTCCTCTTGTTGCATGCTCTGCTCGCCCTTTGTATCCCCTGAGAACAGCCTGGTTATTTGGGGATCTTTGGTTTAGTGCATTCCTCTCTCCTATATGGGTTTCCCTGGTGGCTCAGCTGGTAAAAAATCCACGGGCAATGCGGGAGACCCCAATTTGATTCCTGGGTTGGGAAGATCCCCTGGAGAAGGGATAGGCTACCCACTCCAGTATGCTTGGGCTTCCCTAGTGGCTCAGCTGGTGAAGAATCCACCTGTAATGCGGGAGACCTGGGTTTGATCCCTGGGTTGGGAAGGTCCCCTGGAGAAGGGAATGGGTACCCACTCTAGTATTCTGGCCTGGAGAATTCCATGGACTGTAATAGTCCATGGAGTCGCAGAGTCAGACACGACTAAGCAACTTTCACTTTCTCTCCTATAGACTCTAAACTCCAGTGGGCAGGATGCCCATCTGCTCTGCTCCCCACTGTCTCCAGCCCCTGGCCCAGCCCAGTGAATGAATGAATGAATGAACAAACCAATAGATCCCAATCCACACGGGACCAAGTCCACGCATGACCTCTGGTTTGCACATGGCTCTGCATCACAGAAGCTGCCATTCTGAGCACCTCCCTTCATGCAGACACCCCAGGTCTGGTCCACCCGGCCTCATGCCCTCTCATGCCCCACTGTTCCCTCTTTTTGGTGTTAAGAAAACTTCAGCCCAGGGTCCCAGTGTGGCTGCCGACTATTTTTATAAATACTGTTTTAGTGGAACACAGCTTCCCTTGTCGGTTTCTGTAATGTCTACAGCTGCTTTCAACTCTAATGGCAGAGCTGAGTTGTTGTGACAGAGACCATACAGCTGCAAAGCCTGAATTTTTTTTTTTTTTTTGGGGGCCTCAAGGCATGTGGGATCTTGGTTCCCCGACCAGGGATCAAACCTGCGCTCCTTGTACTGAAAGGAGTTCAGAGTCTTGAACACTGGACCCACCAGGGAGGTCCCTACAAAGCCTGAAATACGCACTGCCTGGGGCTTTAAAGAAGAGACCCCTGGGATAAGGCAACGACCAGGACACCTACTGTGTGCTGTGGGGAAAGTCGAGTAAGTGCGTCATGGTGACGAAGGGGTGGTTCAGGGTCTCGATCGGAGTGATTCTCTTATCGGCGTCTATGGTCAGCATCTTCTTCAGCAGGTCGATGAACTCCCGCCGGTCGGCCTTCTCCACCAACATGTCGCTCCCTTCCAGATCTGTCGTCATGTTCACCTGCAAGCAAGTGGGGACAAGTCACCGAGCTTCTGCTGGGCCTCCCTCGCCCTGTCCCTCTTGTTCTGTGCTCTGCAGCTCCATCCTAATCTCGTGGTCACCCCTTCCCAGCCCCGAGAAGGCTGTATCTGCCCCGTGGGGGGCGCTGCCATGGGTCATCACTGCTCGCAGGTCACAGCTGTTCTCTCTGCAGGAGAGGCCAGGGGAGGCTGCTCAGGGAGGAGGGAGGCCCCTGTGGGCACCTGCACAGACATGAATGTGCGGGCTCGGCCGGCTCCTGCTTTCATCAGTTAGGCTGAAATGCACCTTGCATCACACATCATTGAAAGAACTGTACGATGAAAAGAATTCTGGAGACTGAGCTTAAGACACTGTGAATGTACTGAATGGTATACTTAGACTTGTACCATTTTAGGCTACCCATATTTCCCCATGGTTAAAAAACAATAGTTACAACCAAGCAGTAAAAAATAAAGATGCCAAAAGGTTTATTTCTTTAACCTTCCAACAGAGGTATTGGGGTCTGCTTCCCACACCTACAGCGGGTCAGTCCTGACCCACACCTACAGCGGGTCAGCAGCTCCTGAGCCAGGGTCTGAGTTATTTGAATCCCCGGGTTCACTGGGACCACCTCTGGTGAAGGCAGGCAGGATATCTGAACACAAGATTTTTCTTCCAAGAGCAAGTCTATACGGCGTGTGCATGTGCTCAGTCATGTCCGACTCTTTGTGACCCTGTGGACTGTAGCCCACCAGGCTCCTCTGTCCGTGGGATTTCCCAGCAAGAATACTGGGCCAGGTTTCCATTTCCTTCCCCAGGGGCTCTTCCTGACCCAGGAATCGAACTTGTGTCTCCCGCATCAGCAGGCAGATTCTTTACCGCTGTAGTGTCTGGGAAACCTATACTAGCATGACCTCTAAAAGCCTTGTTTTGTGGTGCTTTCTCCGCACCCCCCACCTCCCCCCACAAGACATGTACTGGAAAGCAATTTCAGTTTTCTCAGAAAATCAAAGCTTCTAATCAACTGACAAGTATACTTTACTTGGAGTCATGAATTTTGGTTACACTTATCTTCAGTAAGAAGTGTGTTAAGTGTTCACTGGTCTGGAGCTGTGTTTCTCATTGCTTTGAAGAAAAACTCACTTTGGGTTGCCCTGATTTTAGACTAGGTTTTATTCTAAAAATAGCTGGTGTTCTAGAATTCTCTCTGGACACAAAGGTGACCTGAGAGAGATTGGCTGCATTGGGTTGTGTGCTCACAAAAGATGGATGTCCTGGTCCCTGGTATCCAGGAATGGGACCTAATTTGGAAACAGTCTCAGCAGATGTACCCAAGTTAAAGTCACGATGAAGTAGGGTGGGCCATACAGCCAATGACTGGTGTCTTTGTAAGAGAAAGAAGGGAGATTTTTGGACCCAGAGAAAAGAGAAGACAGAGAACACAGAGAAAAGAAGGCCACATGAATGAGACAGAGCTTGGGGGATGCAGATACAAGTCAAGGGAAACCGAGGGTTACTGGGGGCCATCAGAAACTAGAATAGCCTGGGCCAATTTCATCCTAGAGCTGGTAGAGGGGACATGGCCTGCTGGTACTGTGATCTCAAACCTCCAGCCTCCGGCACTGCAAGAGAATAAACGCTGTTGTCTTAAGTCACCAGTTTATGGCCCCTTGTTAAAGTGGCACTAGAGAACTCATCATGGTACTCAAATGAACTAATGGGCTTGAATTCTTCTCATGAAGACATCAGTAAGATTGGCCAGTGCTATTTTACAACTGAGAGCCAGTAAACTGAAGCTGTTTTTTAAAGAGCTGGTGTAAGGTCTTAAAAATGTTCCACAAACTCAATGGTATACTTCCTAAGGCCAACATATCATTGTTTAAGGTCAAAGTCAGCCACCACATTGGAGTCAAGTGGATTTCTACCCTCCATCCTCTGTTAATTACTCCTGCAGAAGTGTTGTGCTTGGCTCTGAAAGGGCTAACACTGTATACTCACCCACGGAGCTTACCTGGGCCATGTCATCTAAACAGTTGAAAATGTACTTCCTTGCTTCTTTTGACTTAATCCCCGTCTCTGCTTCATGGTCATCTGGTGTCTAATCAAGAGAGGCACCAGGCCATTGGTAATATGAATTATTTCCTAGTCATTGTGACTCAAACCCGCCAACCTCTGCTTCTCCCCCTGAGGATCTTTTCCCACCTTTCAGAGAGGAGACAGGATTCTTAAAGTGACCTGCCCAGAATTCCTTCCTCTCTTCCTGCTCCACACTTAGGTCACCCCTCTTCCTTCCTCCCTTCCCATGAACACTGTTGGGGGGCCAGCTCTGAGTTGGGTCTGGGGGATCCCCAGAAGGCAGAATATGCCACAACCCCGAGAACCATGTTCTCCCCTAAGTTTAAGGGATGTGGTGAGGTTTCATATGTGGAAAAGCAGAAGCCTTTGGTCCACACATTTAAAAATTTTAATTTATCAAACTCTTATACATAGAACTCTCCCTGTGTGCCAGACACTACTTTTTAAAAATTACTCATCTATTTAACTACGTATTTATTTTTGGCTGTACTGGGTCCTCGCTGCGTGTGGACTTTCTCCAACTGTGGCCACGGGGGGTTTCTCACTGTGGTGGCTTTTCTTATTGGGCAGCATGGGCTGTAGGGCACGTGGGCTTTAGCAGTTGGGGGGCACAGGCTTAGTTGCCCCTCTGCATGTGCAGCCTTCCTGGAACAGGGATTAAACCCAAGTCTCCAGCATTGGCAGGCAGATTCCTAACCATTGGACTGCAAGGGAAGTCTCCAGGTACTGTTCCGAAACACGTGAACTCACGTAATGCCCTTCACAACCAACTCAGGGAGGCCGACTACCAGCTCATCTTCCAGAGGGACAAACGGGGGCGGAAAGCTTGAGGAGCTTGCCAAGGTCACATGACTGCTGGCTCTGGAGTCTGTTCAACAGTCCCCTCTGCTTGGGTCCAGGGGACACACGTCCAGTCCCTGAACTGGCCTCAGTCTAGGAAGCTGCTGTTTCCAGCGACTATGGGGTTTTGGACTTATTCATGGATCACAGGTAACTGATCCTCCAAGACTCACTCAAGGACAGCACACCTGGAGCTGCTAAGACCCAGGCTTCGATGAGGGAACAGCTGGCCAAGAAGGCCTGAATCTCCTAACTAAGACACAGTAATGAGCCCCGGCCCTGGCCAGCCTCAGCCTCCTCCTGCCAGGACTCTTTTTCACTGGACCTGACCTTGAGCCGCTCACCCTCAACAGCTGCCAAACGCCAGCCTCCCATCAGGAGCCTCAGAGGCCTGCTCAGCTGCCAGATCTCTTTTCTAAATCTTTTGCCATCACTGACCACGCATTATCACTAAATGTATTACAGTTTGGCTGTGGTTTCTGTTAAAAAAATACCCACCTACACTCTTGCAAAAAAAAAAAAGAAACATCTAAAATGAACACAAAACACACTTAAGAGGTATATTATTTTCTCCTTCCCAGGAAAAAAAAAAAAACCAACAACATTAATTTTAATTACTAGGCACAGATCAAAGTGAAAGCAAAATATGTTTCCGTTAAAGTCAAGCCGCCCGAGTTTACGGTGTGCAGTGAGGCGCTACACCACCTGCCGGCGGGGCCAGCAGACCCCTCCCAGAGCCTTCCCAGAGCCTTCGGATACTGTGTTGCTGCCTACAAGGCTCTCAGCATCCTTCAGGGCCTGGCTCAAATGCTCCCCCCTCGATCCCCTGCCATAGCAGGAATCAAGGCTCCCTCCTCCAGGCTCCCACATGCTGTTCCTGCCTGAAACGGTGCTGGCCCTGGGGAGGGGCAGGGCTTGTCACACGGGTTCAGTCTCCCGCCGCACTGGGAGCTCCTTAAGGGCTGGGGACAGTTCACGTCTTTGATTTCTCTATCCAGCAGCCAACCCGACAGGTCGTCCAGGTTTACTGGATGAAATTGAGGGAGTTTAGCAATCAGAGCTTGAGGTACAAAGGCAGTAGGTCAAGCAAAGCGGTGCTTTCTAAACATTCAAAAATCCATCCACCATGTATTATCCACAGTCGCGACCCCGCCATGGCCAAATCAGAGGCAGAGCCAGGGCCCGTGTGCCTTGGTTAAAGGCTCCCGGCGAATGGGGGCGCTTTTCGCGGGGACCTCCTTCCCCGAAAGCTGGGTGTTGGTGAGGAATGAGGCAGGCGCTCTTCCTACCTTCAGCCTCCACAGAGGATACGGCGAGTCTGTGTCCCGGTTGAAAAACCTAGTTGTCTTTGTCCCCGCGCTTAATAAATATTCTGCTGGCAAACCCTGTGTTTGTGAAATATACCGGATCTGCAAGGAAAGATGGGAATGAGGTCAGGGCTTTTCCTGTCACCATACACGTGGTACACTAACAGCTCTAGCGTCTCGGAGAAAAACGACAACTGTATAGGGAGAGAATGAAGTAATCAAAGGGAAAGGGAAAAGGAAGAAGAACAAAGAAAGAAAAGCCAGGCGATCCTCAATTGTAAACTTGGATACTGGTACTTGGAGAGAGAACACAGGTAAGATGCTTCAATAAAGGTTGTGGCTAAATTAAAAAAAAAAAAGTGATTGAGGGGAAGGAAGGTTTGGGAGACAGTATCACACCTCAGAGCCCCACCCCATGTCAGGTTATGGATGGGGTGCCCATCCAGACAAAGGAAGAGAGCTGGCTGAGAACACCTGTGCTGTCTGGACCCACCTGATCATACTCTGAAGCTCCTGGATACAATGGCCAGCCTAGGAACAGCTCTGCGATGACGCAGCCCAAAGACCACATATCAATTGCCTCACAAAATGGTAAACCCAGGATGATCTCAGGGGCCCTGAAAAGGAAGAATGGAAAAAAACACTCATTAGCAATTTGGAAAAGCAGGAAGCTATTTCTATATGAATTCTACCCAAAAAAAAAAAAAAAAAATCCAATCTTTCAAACGCAAGCTACCGTTACTGACCCCCTCAAGGTCCTATTGTTCTTGAGCCGGGTTGCAATGATTCTTGCATCCTTTGGCTTGGTCCTCCCATCAGTAGGGTGCCTGGCTAGATGATTGGCTGAGATGCACGGTAGGTCTGAGGTTGTAGAGCAGACCCAGAGGGAACCACAGCTACTGCTTTATTACCATCACGCTCCAGCCAGACGAGCTAATCAACGCCTTTGAGATACTCAGGAATTATCTTTTGTGGCTGAAAACCCAGGAAACCAACCTTTAGAGAACGCCCAGGGTTTTTTAAATTTTGCTGACTGACATGCAGGATCTCAGTTTCCTGCTGCTAAGCCACTTCAGTCGTGTCTGACTCTGTGCGACCCCATAGACGTCAGCCCACCAGGCTCTGCCGTCCCTGGGATTCTCTAGGCAAGAACACTAGAGTGGGCTGCCATTTCCTTCTCCAATGCATGAAAGTGAAAAGGGAATGTGAAGTCGCTCAGTTGTGTCCAACTCTTAGCAACCCCATGGTCTGTAGCCTACCAGTCTCCTCCGTCCATGGGATTTTCCAGGCAAGATACTGGAGTGGGTTGCCATTGCCTTCTCCACTTAGTTCCCTGACCAGGGATCAAACCTGCACCCTGAACATTCAGTGGAAGCTCCGAGTCTTAACCACTGGGTCACCAGGGAAGTCCCAAGGATGCCCAGTTTCTACAAAGGAATTCTGAAGTACAGGTATTCTATTTTCAGTCATATATAAAACAAGTTGCCTCCACCCAGAATGGGATTAAATCCAGTATCTGTTTATGCCAACAATCCCCTTTTTAGGAGTCTGTATCACACTTTTCCAAGGAAACACTAGTTTGTTTTTTGTTTTTTTCATTACCTTCTAAAGAATTCTCTACTATGACAATTATAGTACCTGGTTCATGATCTGTAGTTCAGGTGTTAATCAGAATTCCATGATAAACCCTTTCCTAACTTTAGAAAATATATTCCTTCATATGATAAACCTGGTTACCTGCTGGAACTTCTGAAGGAAATCACCTAAACTCAAAGAGAAAATTTCACATGTACTTGGTAATCAAAAGCAAAGACCACAGAGCAGCTCCGCTTTTCTAGGAACTGGTCATAATTGCTAGGGGTACATTCTGGAGAAAACCACATTCAGAGCATGAGATATGAACTCAGTTTATGATTTTTTTTTTTTAATGTGGCTCAAGGCATTCTGCTGATGCATGGGCCCAACTTCTGTTTTCTCTATCAACAGTCCCCGTGATGACGTGATCCAGGAAGATGCAACTCCACCTTTTTAGCAGTCTGGAGAGGGAGCCCGGGAGCTGGGAGACTTTTCTCTATCGGGGTTACCTTTGCCCAGCCAGCAGGAGAGGAGGGAGGGAGGGGGTGCCAGGAGCACTTCCACTTGTTGGAGCTTCGAGCTGAATTTTCCCTGCCCAAAGCATCTCCCTGCCTGCTCCTTTACACTGGCTCTCATTGCTGTTTTTTTTTCCTTCTACATAATGGTTCTGAAAAAACAAATAAGAACCAAAAAGTCTTGCTATCCAGTCTTTTGATTTTCCAGCTGTAAGAAGCAGTCTCTTCCCTTCCTTGGAGCTGGAGCGGCAGCACTACTGTTGGTGCTTCTAGAGCGCCGAGACTGTGGTCTGGGCGGCGAGGCCAAGGTTGGGTCTCCATGGGCTTGGAAGGAGGGGACTGCTGCGGAGGGCCGGGGAGCGAGATGCCCCTGCCCCCTCGCTGCTGGGTGTCTTCAGCTCCAGTGTTGTGCCTGGCACTTGGCTCTGTCCTTGGTCTTTGTCTCCTCCCAGCCTAGTTGCTGATGGTTCATGTGGACGTGGGGGATGGCTCTTGCCCTCCAGCACGGATGCCCTGGGAAGGCTGGGGAGGCATCAGTGCTGGACTGTCCCCGGTCATGGGACCTTGGACCTGGCCTAGGTCACTGTGTCCAGCGGTGCCCCCACACATCAGGGCTTCCAGAGCCACAGATCATTACATGGAACTGAAGAGACTACCGGAGATTGCTTCCAGCAATGCCATCTCTTCCGTGGTGGTTTCGGTTTATTAAAAAAAACAAAACAAAAAAACAACAACACATCTTTTCGAAAAGAAGAGAGTATCTCAAAAGAACATGATAGTGAAAATAACATGCTCCTGTTACACATGTGGCAGAACCTGCTTTGCTTTCTGCCCTCTCTGTTCGAGATCAGACGTGTCTACCTGCCTCCTCTCACGTGGAGACTCGGGCCTCTCCTTGGGGAGGTACCTGCTCCAGTCCTGAGAAGCCCCTCCTGTGGCAGCTGCTGCTGGCTCAGAATCAGGCATCTCAGCACCTCGGTCTCCCGTTCTCGTGACCTGTCCCTTTGCCCGTTGTAGCCTGGACACTCCAGTCTCCAGGTCGGGTCTTAGGGACAGGCTGCTCTGGTTCCGTGTGGCCATCTCTGGACTTGACCATGAGGCTGTCCTTCCTATCAGGTTAATTAACTGGCCCTCATGCCCCAGTACTCTTGCCTGGAGAATTCCAAGGACAGAGGAACCTGGTGGGCTACAGTCCATGGGATCGCAAAGAGTGGGACACGACTGTGCGACTAACGTTCACTTTCACTTTTTCATGCCCTTAAGCAGACCACTGGGAACCCTGGAAACCCATTTCCCAGATTCTGTTCCCTGATGATCTGCCCAGCAGAATCCAACAGGTAACACTGTCATGCAAAGGGCATGCCAGTGATGTTCTTGGGCAAGAAACAGCAGACTCACCCATTACAGGAATGGGACCTGTGAAAATCATTTAGCTGGGGACTTCCCTGGTGGCCCAGTGGTTAAGACACCGAGGTCCTTATACAGGGGGCTCAGGTTCGATCCCTGGTTGAGGAAGTAATATCCCACATGCTGCAACTAAGAGTTCTCATGCCTCAACTAAGACCCAGCACAGCCAGATAAACAGCAAGTAAATATTAAAAAAAAATTGTTTAGTCCATCAGAAAATGGAATGACAGCAATTCCTGGCATCGTGATGTGTACGGCAGAGGATTTCTTTTGCTGTGATCCTAGTGAGCAAATGTGTGGGCATCAGGCAGGGCAGCTGGGAGACAAAAGAAACAGAAGGTGCGGCCCTGTCCCCCACGGGCCGCTGGGGAGGCGACACCAAAGCACAGGTGACAACTGGAGCCGAGCACAAAAACATACACACACACACACACACACACAGATCTAATCCAAGCGCACACTCTCGCTCCAGTGACAACTGGAGTCGAGCACAAAAACACACACACACACACACACACACACACACACACA